>BDUI01000398.1:180448-195276 GCA_002335545.1 Apodemus speciosus | reverse complement strand
GAGCATCATACTGAGTGAATTAACCCAGTCTCAAAAGAATACCCATGGCATGCACTCACTGATAAGTGGATATTAGCCTAGAATCTTGGACCACCATAGACACAATCCACCTACCAAATGCTGTCCAACAAGAAGGAAAGAGTAGACCCTGGATCTGGAAAGGCCCAATGCAGCAGTGTATGGGAATACCAGAACAGGGAAGTGGGAAGTGTTGAATAGGGCAACAGGGGGAGGGACAAAGACATATGGGACATTGGGGAGGCAGGGAAACCAGGAAAAAGGAAATGAAATATAAATAAAGAGTATATCCAATAAAAAAGGGAAAAATAAAGAAAGAAAGAAAAAAACTATTAAGCTTTTGTAACAACTAATAAATGATATCACATGGCCACATCCATGATATTTTATAGGTCAGAAAATACATATCATAATCATTATTAAACACCCAAATGAAACACACATACATGCAAATACCCAGAGAAATTATATTCATTTAAAGTGATTAACCAATTGTCGAATCTAATTCTTATAAAACAGTAAAGACATATTCTCAGTGAATGAAGATCATAAATGAAGGGATAGATTAAAAGTCTTTTACAATAAGCTGTTTAAGTGTAGTTTGTGAGCAAATATATCATGAATATAAAAATTGTATGTTGTTGGTCAAGGCCCAGGTGGATTCCAACCATAACACTACCAGACTGTCAAATATTTTACAAAGATAATATTCTATAATACCCAAAGTAGATAAAGATATAAAAACAACAAATCGATTAACCTATATCCCCAAAAGCACACATATTATTTGAAGGTTCATTTAGCTTTTTAATGTAATAATTATCATAATTAGTAAAAATTTTAATTAATTTATTTATTACATTCAAAATGTTGTCTCCTCCCAGTATCACCACCCAGAATTGCTCAACCCATCACCTTCAACATTGCTTCTGAGAGGGTGCTGCCCAATCACCCACCCCACCCTGACTGATCCATCCATCTACCCCTCAGCCCCCTAACCTGGGTCATCAAATCTCTACAGGATTAGGCACATCCTCTTCCACTGGCACCAGAATAGGAAGTTCTCTGCTATATATGTTCCAGGGATCACGGACCAAACTATGTATGTACTTAAGTTGGTGAATTGGTCTTGGGAATTCCCAGGGGTTCTGGTTAGTTGACAGTATTGTTTTCCTATTGGGCTGCCAACTGCTTCAGTTCCTTCAAGCCTTCCCCTAACTCTTCGATTAGGGTGCTTGCCCGAAGTTCAATAGTTGGATGTAATTATTTTCATCTGGCTCAGTCAGCTCCTGGTAGAGCCTCTCAAAGGACAGCCATACTAGGGCTCCTGTCTGCAAGCCAAACAGCATCAGTAATAGGGTCAGTGTTGGGTGTTTGGCTATGAGATCAATTTCAAGTTGGGCCAGATATTAGACTGCTTTTCATTCAGTCTCTGCTCCATTTTTGTCCCTGTGTTTTGTCTCTGTCTGTCTGTTTTTGGATTTGTTTATATGAACAATTCTGGGATTAAAAAAATTGAAGGTGGTTTGATGACTCCATTGCTCCACAGGGAGGTCCTGCCTACCTACTGGAAGTAGTTTTCAGGATCCATCTTTCAACTGTTAGGTATTAGGGTTAAGGTCATTCCCAGTGAGTCCTGGGAGACTCTCATATCCCAGGTTTCTGGGACTTTCTAGAGGTTCCTTTTGCCCTCAACACCCAGCAGTTGCATTTTCCATTCATTTTACTGGCCCTCTGCTCTTCTCTCCTGTATTCTCCATACCAAATCCTGTCCCCCTTTTACCTCCCCCTCCCCTCTCCCACTCAGGTCCTTTCCTCCCTCAGCCTCCTGTGATTATTTTGTTCCCATTTTAAGAGGTAATGAAGCATCTTGACTTCAGCCTTCCTTCTTGTTAAATTTTTATGGTGGGTGGGTTGTATATTAGTTATTCTGTTCTTTTTGGCTAATATACATGTATCAGTGAGTACATACTGTGCATGTCTATTTTGGGCCTGGGTTACCTCACTCAAGATGATACTATTTAGTTTCATTCAATTTTCCTACAAAATTCATGATATGCTCATTTTTAATAGTTGAATAGTATTCCATTGTGATAGTGAACCACCAACATCTGGGTTGGTTCCGATTTCTGGCTATTACAAATAATGCTGATATGAACATGGAGGAGCATGTGTTGTTGTGATATAGTGAAGCATCTTTTGGATATAATCAGGTATTACCACTGAATTATAGCTGATCTTTGGGCAGAGCTATTTACAGTTTCCTAAGGAACTACCATATTAATTTCATAGTGGTTGTACCAGTTTGTAATCCCATCAGCATTGGAGGAGAGTTCCTCTTTCTCCACATCCTTCCCAGCATTTGAGTATTTGATCTTAGCCATTGTGATTGTTGTAAGGTGGAATATTAGGGTCATGATGATTTGCAGTTGCCGAAGACTAAGAATGTTGAACATTTCTTCAGGTGCTTCTTGGCCATTCAAGATTTCTCTGTTGAATATTCCATATTTAGCTCTGCAACCATTTTTTTTAATTTGTTTGTTTGGTTTTGGTAGTCTTACTTCTTGAATTTTCTGTATATTTTGGATATTAGTCCATATCAGATGTAGGGTTAGTGAACTTCTTTTCCCAATCTGTAGTTTCTGTTTTGTCCTATTGACAGGGTCCCTTGCCTTACAGGAGCTTTTTAGTTTCATGAATTGACATTTCCCTATTGCTGGCCTTAGTGTCTGAGCAATTAATGCTCTTTTCAGGAAATTTTCTCCTGTGAAAATGTGTTCAAGGCTATTTTTCAGATTCTTTTCAATTAGATTTAATGTATCTTGCTTTATGTTGAGGTCCATTATGCACATTTTTGAAGTTTCTGCTAGGTGATAAATATGAATCAATTTGCATTCTTCTACATGCTGACTGCCAGTTAGAACACCAACATTTGTTGAAGATGTTTTCATTCTTCACTCTACAGTTTTGGTTTCTTCGTCAAAGATCAAGTGTCCACAGTTGTCTGGGTTTATTTCTGGTCATAAATTGACCTCTGTATCATACCAATACCGTGTAGTTTTTCTGACTATTCCTTTGTAGTACAACTTGTTGTCAGGGATGGGAATTCTTCTTGAAGTTCTTTTATTGATGAGAAATGTTTTTGCTATACTGGGTTTTTTTGATTTTCCACTTGAAATTGAGAATTGCCCTTTCTATGTCTATAAAGGATTGTGTTGGAATTTCAATGGAGATTCTACAATGTCTTTGATTACTTTCTTTGTTTCTTCCCTGACCAAGCTATCATTGTGTAGAGTTGTTGAGTTTTCATGAAGATGCAGGAATTCTGTTAGTTTTGTCTGATTAAATATATGAGATTAGTTCAATCTTCTTGTATTTTTGACACTTTTTTTGTTTGATTATATGGTCAGTTTTCTTGAAGGTTCCACAACGACTAAGAAGAAGGTATATTCATTTGTTTTGAGGGTTAAATGGTCTTTAGATATCTGTTAAATCCAGGTGGTTCATAATTTCAGTTAGTGTCACCATGTCTGTGCTTGGGAACTTTTTCAATGACCTGTCCATTGGGAATAGTGGGATGTGGAAATCCCCCACTCTTATTGTGTGGAGTATAATGTATATTTTGAACTTTAGTAAAGTTTCTTTTATGAATGTGTTTCCCTGTGCATTTGTGGCATAGATGTTCAGAACTGAGACTTCATCTCGGGGGATTTTTCTTTTGATGGGTAAGAAGTCTCCTATCCTCATATCTTTTTATTATTTTTGGTTGAAAGTCTATTTTATTGCATATTAGAATGGCAACTCCACCCTTTTTCTTGGGACCATTTTCTTGAAAAACATTTTATCCAGAATTTTACTTTGAGGTAATGTCTGTCTTTATTCTTGAGTTGTGTTTCTTACATGTAGCAAAATGATGGATCCTGTTTGTGTATCCAATGTGCTGGCCTGTGTCTTTTTACTAGGGAATTGAGTCCATTGATGTTGAGAGATATTAATACCAATGATGGTTACCCCCTGTTATTCTTGTTTGTTGGAGGTTGTATTACATATGAGTGATTATCTTATTTTGTGTTTGTTGTGAGATGATAAATTTCTTGTGTTTTCCTGAGTGAACTTATTCTCCTTTTGTTAGAGATTTGCTTTTAGTATCCTCTGTAGGGCTGGATTACCATAAAGATATTGTTTAAATTTGATTATGTCACGGAATATCTTGACTTTGCCATCTGATCGAGAGTTTTCCTAGGTATAGTACTCTTGGCTGGCATCTTAGTCTCTGCATGCTATTCTCCAGGATCATCTATATTTTAGCATCTTGCTTCAGAATTCTGGTGTAATTCTGATAGCTCTACCTTTAAATAACACTTGTCCTTTTTCCCTTACCATTTTTAGTATTCTTTTTTGATAGGTACATTAAGTGTTTCGATTATTAATTGGTTGGAGGATTTTCCTTTCTTGTCCAATCTATTTGGTTTTTCTGTAGGCTTTCTGTGTGTTTGTAGCCACCTCTTCTTTAGGTACATTTTTACTTATAATTTTGCTCACAATGTTTTCTGGGTCTTTGAATTAAGAACCTTCACATTCTATTCCTATTGTTCTAAGATTTGTTCTTTATATAATGTCCCAAATTTCTTGTATGTTTTGGGTTAGGAATTTTTTACACTTTGTATTTTCTTTGACTGTTGAGTCAATATCTTTTATGGTATCTTCTATGTCTGAGGTTTCCTCTCCTCTCTCTTGTATTCTGATGGTGATGCTTCTGTGTAGAGCTTCTGATCACTTTCCTAGGTTATTCATCTCCAGGATACCTCCAATTGTGATTTCTTTACTGTTTCTATTTCTATTTTGTTCAATACTTCACCTGATTGAATTTGAATGAATTTTTCTATATTTCTTTAAGGGAATTTTATTGTTATTCTCTCTTAAAGGGCTTCTACCTGATTGGCCATGTTTTCTTGTATTTCTTTTAAGGGAGTTTTTAATGTCCTCCTTAAAGGCCTCAATAATCTTCACGAGATGAGAGTTTTTGGTCATAACATTGCTCTTTGGGTGTGATATGGTATCTGGGTTTGCTCTGGTAGGAGAATATTTCCAAACTGCATTTGCTTCTGTTACTTATGTTCTTAAGCTTTCCTTTCGCCATCTGTTTTTTTTTTTTTTTCCTGGTGTTACCTAGTCTGGGTGTCTGACGTGGACAGACATTCTTGGAGGCAGGTAGAGCTGTGTGACCTGGGTTAGAGTAGGTGACCTAGGAGGCAGTCAGTGTTGTCTCTGGTTAGGGCAGGCCTCCTATGTCCCTTTTTAGAGCAGTTCTCCTGTGCTTCTAGTTAGAGCAGACATTCTGGGAAACAGGGAGAATGTGGGGTATGGGGGGGTAGCCACTCTGCTTTACCATGGGTGTAAATGGAAGAACACACTGGAAAGAGGATGAGGCTCAGTCAGTGTGGCATAGACCCAATCTGCTGGACTCTGTGGGGGTTACAGCTGATGTGGCTATTGAGTTGGGTATCTTAGCTATGTTCCTGCTTAGGTCAGACCTCTGGGGGGGGGAGGTAGGCTATGTGGTCCTAAGGGGGAGCATACATACTAATTTGCCACAGGTTCAGGTTGAGATACAACCAGAAGTGGGATTGGGCAATAATATATTTTTACGTCGTTTTTATACATTCTATATGATTTCTGTCACCTCATTGGATTCAGACAGGTTGGTTCTGTATAGTACATTATATGTACCCAGACCAAAACAAATAATATACTTTTTTATTTGAATCCCGTTTATTCATCATAACTTTTCATAACTTTAGTAATTATATTTTGATTCCATTTTATTAAGGCACATGGTATACATGAATATGTTTATATTCATGAGCTGAGTCTCAAAATTTATTCTGCATAAAAATCTTTTTATTCATTATTTTACTAGAACAAAAACAATTTAACCACACAGATACTTTTTCTTTATTTTTTTAAGATATATTCCTTATTTGCATTTCAAATGCTGTCCCCCTTCCTGGTCCCTCCCCTCCAAAAAAATTCCCTAACCCAATGCCCCTCTGCCTGCTCAACAATCCACCCACTCCTGCTTACCTGTCCTGGCATTTCCCTATACTCTGGAGTCTCGCTTTCTTGGGACCAAGGGCCTTTCCTCCCTTTGATTTCCAACAAGGCCATCCTCTGCTGCATATGCATCTGGAGGCATTGGTCTCTCCAAGAGTACTCATTATTTGGTGGTTTAGTCCCAGGGAGCTCTTGGGGTACTGTGTGGTTAATAATGTTTTCCCTTCTATGGTGCTGAAAAGCACTTCACTTCCTTGGGTTCTTTCTCTAGCTCCTACAGGGGAAACTGTGCTCAGATCAATGGTTAGCTTAGAGTGTCACCCTCTGTATTTGTCATGCACTGGCAGAGACTCCCAGGTGACAGCTATATCAGGCTCCTGTCAGCAAGTACTTGTTGGCATCCACAATAGTGTCTGGGTTTTGTAACTGTATATGGGATAGATCCACCGGGGGAGGGGAGAAGCAGCCTCTGGATGGTCTTTCCTTCAGACTCTACATTTTGCTCTGTATGTTGTCTCTGTATCTCTTCCTGTGTGTATTTTGTCCCCCTTACTAGGAAGGACCAGAGTACACATACTTCCTTCTTCCTTCTTCTTGAACTTCATTTGGTCTATGAATTGAATCTTGGATATTCCAAGCTTCTGAGCTAATATCCACTTATCAGTGAATGCATACAATGTGTGTTATTTTGTGATTGGATTACTTCACTCAGGATGATATTTTCTAGTTCCATCACTTTGCCTAAGAATTTCATGAATTCATTGTTTTTAATAGCTGAGTAGTACTTCATTGTGCAAATGTACCACATTTTCTGTATCCATTCCTCTGTTGAAGGACATCTGGGTTTTTTCCAGCTTCTGGCTATTATAAATAAGGCTGTGCCAGGCAGTGTTGACACACACCTTTAATCCCAGCACTCAGGACTCAGAGGCAGGTGGACTTCTGAGTTGGAGGCCAGCCTGGTCTACAGAGTGAGTTCCAGGGCAGCCAGGGCTACACAGAGAAACCTTGTCTAGAAAAACCAAAACAAAACTAAACAAACAAACAAAAAAACCAAATAAGGCTGCTATTGAACATAGTGGAACATATGTCCTTATTACATGCTGGAGAATCCTCTGTGCATACCCCCAGGAGTAATATAGCAGTAGTACCATGCCCAGTTTCTGAGGAACCATCAAACTAATTTCCCAAGTGGCTGTACAAGCTTGCAATGCCAATAGCAATGAAGGAGTGTTCCTCCTTCTGCACATCCTTTCCAGTACTTGCTGTCTCCTGAAGTTTTTTACGTTAGCCATTCTGACTGGTGTGAAGTGAAATCTCAGGGATGTTTTGATTTGCATTTCCCTGATGACTAAGGATGTTGAACATTTCTTTAGGTGCTTCTCAGCTATTTGATATTCCTCAGTTGAAAATTCATTATTTAGCTCTGTACCCCATTTTTTAATATGGTTATTTGGTTCTCTGGAATCTAACTTCTTGAGTTCTACACATATAATGGATATTAGTCCACTGTTGGATATAGGGATGGTAAAGATCTTTTCCCAATTTGTTGCTTGCCATTTGTCCTATTGACAGGGTCATTTGGCATACAAAACAATGTGTAATTTTATGAGATCCCCTTTGTCAATTCTTGATCTTAGAGCCTAAAACATCGGTGTTCTGTTCAGGAAATTTTCCCCTATGCCGATGTGATCAAGCATCTTCTGCAGTTTCTTTTCTATTAGTTTCAGTGTGTCTCATTTTATGTAGAGGTCCTTGATCCACTTGGACCTGAGCTTTGTACAAGGAGATGAGAATGGATCAATTTGACTGGTGTGATGTGAAATATCATGGTTGTTTTGATTTGCATTTCCCTAATGATGTTGAACATTTCTTAAGGTGCTTCTCAGCCATTCGAAATTCTTCAGGTGAAAATTCTTTGTTTAGCTCTGTACCCCATTTTTTTAATAGTGTTAAGATTAAAAACTCAGGAGACAGCAGGTGTTGGCAAGATGCGGAGAAAGAGGAACACTCCTCCACTGCTGGTGGGATTGCAAGCTGGTACAACCACTTTGGAAATCAGTCTGGTGGTTCCTCAGAAAACTGGGCATCACACTTCTGGAGGACCCTTTATACCACTCCTGGGTATATACCCAGAGGATTCCCTGGCATGCAATAAGGACACATGCTCCACTAGGTTCATAGTAGTCTTATTTATAATAGCCAGAAGCTGGGAAGAACCCAGATGTCCCTCAATGGAGGAATGGATACAGAAAATGTGGTATATTTACACAATGGAATACTACTCATCAATTAAAAATAATGAATTCATGAAATTCTTAGGCAATGGTTGGAACTGGAAAATATCATCCTAAGTGAGTTAACCCAATCACAAAAGAACACACATGGAATACAGTCACTGATAAGTGGATATTTGCCCAGAAGCTCTGAATACCTAAGACACAATTAGCATATCAAATGATTCCCAAGAAGAAGGAAGGAGAGGGCCCTGGTACTAGAAAGGCTTGAGGTAGCAATGTAGGGGATTACCAGGTCAGGGAAGTAGGAGGGGTTTGATCAGGAATGGGCAGAGGGAAGAAGACTTACTGGACTTATGGGGAGAGGGGAACCACCGGGAAAGGGGAAATCATTTGGAATGTAAACAAAGATTGTAGAAAAAAAGAAGAATGGATCATTTTGTATTCTTCTGCATGTTAACCTCCAGTTGAATCAGCACCATTAGTTGAAAAGCTTATCTCTTTTCCACTGGATGGTTTTAGCTCCTTTGTCAAATATCAAGTGAAGATAGGAGTATGAATTAATTTCTAGGTCTTCACGTAGACTCCATTGATCTACATGCCTATCACTGTACCAATACCATGCAGTTTTTATCACTATTACTCTGTAGTAGTGCTTGAGTTCCAGGATACTGATCCCCCCCCCCAAGAAGTAATATTGTTGTTGAGTATAATTTTAGCTATCCTTTTTGTTGTTGTTGTTGTTGTTATTCCAGATGAATTTAAGAATTTCTCTTTCTAACTCTTTGAAGAATTGAGTTGGGATTTTGATGAGGATTGCACTGAATCTATAAATTGCTTTTGGCAAGATGACCATATTTACAATATTAATCCTGACAATCAATGAGCATGAGAGATCATTCCATCTTCGGAGGTCTTCTTTGATTTCTTTCTTCAGAATTGAAGTTCTTGTCATACAGATCTTTCACTTGTTTGATTAGAGTCACAAGATTCTTCATATTGTTTGTGATCATTGTGAAGTGTGTCCTTTCCCTAATTTCTAGGAATATAGAAAAGTTACTGATTTGTTTGGGTTAATTTTGTATTCAGCCACATTGCAGAAGTTGTTTATCAAGTTTAGCAGTTCTCTGGTTGAACTTTTGAGGTCACTTAAATATCCTATGATCTCATCAGCAAATAGTGATAGTATGATTTCTCCTTTCCATTTTGTATCCCTTTGACCTGCTTTTGTTGTCTAATTGCTCTGGTTACTACACTGAGTACTATATTGAACAGGTAGGGAGAGAGGGGACATCATTGTCTAGTTCCTGATTTCTATGGGATTGCTTCAAGTTTCTCCCCACTTAGTTTGATGTTGGCTACTGGTTTGCTATATATTGCTTTTAGGTATGGACTTTGATCATGGTGAATGATCATTTTGATGTGTCCTTGGATTCCATTGGCAAATTTTATTGAGTATTTTTGCATTGATATTTATAAGGGAATTGTGACTGAAGTACTCTCTCTTTGTTAGATCTTTGTGTGGTTTTGGTATCAGCATTATTGTGGCATCATAGAATGAGTTGGGGAATGTTCCTTCTGTTTCTATTTTGTGGAATAATTTGAAGAATATTGGTGTTAGGTCTTCTTTGAAGGTTTGATAAAATTCTGCACTAAAACCATCTGGTTCTGTGCTTTTTTTTTTTTTTTTTTTTTTTTTTTTTTTTTTTTTTTGGTTGGGGGACTTTCAATGGCTGCTTCTAATTCTTAAGGAGTTTTGGGACTGTTTACATGGTCTATCTGATGCTGATTTAGTTTTGGTATTTTGTATCTGTCTAGAAAATTTACCATTTCATTGAGATTTTCCAGTTGTGTTGAATATAGACTTTTGTAGTAGAATCTGATCTTATTTAATTTCCTCAGTTTCTGTCGTTGTATCTCCCTTTTCATATGTGATTTTCTTAATTTGGATACTGTCTCTGTGCCCTCTGGTTAGTCTGGCTATGGGTTTATTTGTCTTGTTGATTTTCTAAAAGAACCAGCTCCTGGTTTTGTTGATTGTTGTAGATCTTTTTGTTTCCACTTGGTTGATTTCAGCCCTGACTTTGATAATTTCCCGCTGTCTAGTCCTTTTGGGTGTATTAGCTTCTTTCTCTTCTAGAGCTTTCAGGTGTACTCTTAAGCTGATATTGTGTGCATTCTCACGTTTCTTTTTGGAGGCACTCAGAGCTATGAGTTTTCCTCTTAGCACTGCTTTCATTGTGTCCCATATGTTTGGGTATATTTTCCTTCATTATCATTAAATTCTAAAAAGTCTTTCATTTTTTTCCTTATTTCTTCCTTGACCAAGGTATCATTGAGTAGAGCATTGTTCAGCTTCCATGTGTATGTGTGCTTTCTGTTGTTTCTGTTGCTAATGAAGAACAGCCTTAATCCATAGTGATCTGAGAGGAGGCATGGGATTTTTTCAATCTTCTTAAATTTGTTGTAGTCTGCTTTGTGACTAATTGCGTGGTCAATTTTGGAAAAGGTACCTTGAGGTGATAAGAAGAAGGTATAGTCTATTTGATTTAGGATGAAATGTTTTATAGTTATTTATTAAATAATCCATTTGCTCCATAATTTGTGTTAGTTTCACTGTGTCTTTGTTTAGTTTACATTTCCCTGATCTATCCATTGATGAGAGTGGGATGCTGAAGTCACCCACAATTATTTTGTGAGGTGCAATGTTTGCTTTGAGCTGTAGTAAAGTAAGTTTCTTTTATGAATGTGGGTTCCCTTGCATTTGGAGCACAGATTTTCAAAATTGAGAGTTCTTCTTATTAGATTTTTGCTTTGATGAGTATGAAGTGTCTTTCTGTGTCTTTTTAATGAATTTTTGTTTGAAACTTAATTTTATCCAACATTCGAATGGCTATTCAAGATTGTTTCCTGGGACCATTTGCTTGGAAATTTGTTTTCCAGCCTTTAACTCTGAGGTACTTTTTTTCTTTGACACTGAGATGAATTTCCTGTATGCAGCAAGATGCTGGGGATTGTTTACATATCCAGTCTGTTACTCTATGTCTTTTTATTGAGGAATTGAGTCCTTTGATGCTAAGAGATATTAAGGAATAGTGATTTTTGCTTCCTGTTATTTTTGATGTTGTTTTTATGTTTGTGTGGTTATCTTCTTTTGGGTTTGTTGAAAGATTACTTTCTATTTTTTCTAGAGTGTAGTTTCCCTCCTTGTGTTGGTGTTTTCTATGTATTATCCTTTGTAGGACTGGATTTGCAGAAAGATATTTGGTAAATTTGGTTTTATCATGGAATATCTTGCCTTCTCCATGTATGGTGATTGAGAATTTTACTTGGTATAGTAGCTGGGCTGAAATTTGTGTTCTCTTAAGGTCTATATGTGTTCTGCCCAGGTTCTTCTAGCTTTCATGGTCTTTGGTGAGAAGTCTGGTATAATTCTGATATGTCTGCCTTTATATGTAACTTGATCATTTTTCCATAGTGCTTTTAATATTCTTTCTTTTTTCAGGGCATTTGGTGTTTTCATTACTATGTCTGGTCCAGTCCATTTGGAGTTCTGTAGGCTTCTGTTATGTTCATGGGCATCCCTTACTTCAGCTTAGGGAGGTTTTCTTCTATAATTTTTTGAAGATATTTACTGGCCCTTTAAATTGTAAATCTTCAGTCTCTTCTATACCTATAATGCTTAGGATTGGTCTTCTTGTGTCCTGGATTTTACTGGATGTTTTGGATTACAAGCTTTTTGCATTCTTCATTTTCTTTAACTGTTGTGTCAATGTTTTCTATGGTATCTTCAGCAACTGAAATTATTTCTTCTCTGTATTCTGTTGTTGATGCAAGCATCTATGACGCCTGATTTCTTTCCAAAGCTTTCTATCTCCAGGATTGTCTACCTTTGTGATTTTTTTTTTATTGTTTCTACTTCCATATTTAAATCCTGGATGGTTTTCTTCAGTTCCTTCACTTGTTTGTTTGAGTTTCCCTGAAATTCCTTAAGGGATTTTTGTGTTTCCTCTTTTAAGGTTTCTACCTGTTGACCCATGTTCTCCTGTATTTCTTTAAGGGAGTTATGTCTGTCCTTCTTGAAGTTCTCTGTCAGCATCATGAGATGTGATTTTAATCCAGATCTTGCTTTTCTGGTGTGTTAGAGTATCCAGGACTTGCTGTTGTGGAAGACCTGTTTTCAGATGGTGTTATGTTGTCTTGGTTTCTGTTGGTACTATTCTTGCATTTGCCTTTTGCCATGTGCTTACCTGTGGTGTTGGCTGGTCTTGCTGTCTCTGACTATGACTTATCTGTCCTGCAAGCCTGTGTGCTTGTACTCCTGGGAGACATGTTCTCTCCTAGAGGAATTTAGGTATGGAGATAAGACACTATGATATAGTGTCAGCTCACTTGTGCAGACAGAATCCAGAAGGATCCTGTCTCCAGCTGATCCTTGATTCCTGTGTCCTGATGGCTCTGGACAATTCTCTCTTGGGCCAGGAATTTGAAGAAGGGTGGTGTTTTAACCTGTGCACGCAGATATGTAGGAACTCCTAGGATACCACGTCTCTTGAGGTAGTATTTATGTATTAAGCTCTGTGGCCCAGGATCAGCTGTGGGTTTTGACTGAAATCAAAAGATTCCTGTCCAAGGCTACTCCTGGGCTCTTTTGTCCTGAGGGCTCAGGGCTGGTTCCTCTGAACTTCATGGATGATCCTACTTCTGTTCTCAGGCCTCTTAGCACTTCTAGGTGGTTAGCTATCTTCCTGCACCACCTGGATATGGTGCTCTGTGTCAAAGAATGGTCCCCAGACAGAAACAGAAACCAGAAGGTTCCCACGTGAGGGTTCTGGACAGGTTCCTCTGAGCAGATACTTATGCTTGATACTGATTTTGTCTACACTTATTCAAAATTATTATTCTTTGAATGATATTTTTACAATAGTAAACAATAAGCTATCATACTTCCACAAATTTTTCTCTATCTTGTGTTTAAGAACCATTATATTTTTCTAATCTAAGGGTAAATAATGTAAATAAGATATGAAATTTAAGACTGTATCACATTCGGTAATAATACTAATTTTTTAAGTACTTCAAAATAAAATATAATTTCCCCAAATATAGAACCGTTACTAATTTGAATATATTGATTCGAGTCATCATTTTATAAAACACTAGAAGCCTTTATTTTGTTTAACTAATACATGTCAGTGCTAAGCATACTCTGACACTCCTCAAATTATTTAATGCATTCTGCATTTAAAATTTTAGTTGGTATGGTAAACTTTTCAAGAAACTGTTATTAAAATGTTCCTGTTAGGTATTATAGCCTAGTTTTTTTTCTGTGCTTCAGAAATTTCTAAATATTAGTTTTATATGCAAACAAGTACATAAACAATTCAGCTTATTTTTTCTTCAAAATTGTACCTTTCTTACCAACTACAAATTTRTACAAGGATTGGGGCTACGTTGTACTGTCCAGAGATTAATTACTAAATCTATTCTTTTGTTAATTGTATATACCATTAAATTCTAAATCATTTTTAGTATTTGTATTTATGATACTTAGCTTTATATTGATTTAATGTGGCTCTTCTGAATTGCTATTAATTAAAATAATTCAAAGAGATTAGAATCACTCAATAAATATTATCAATGTAGTACATAACAACTTTATTTTTAGAGTAATTGAAAATACTAATATAATTTGTTATGTTTCATAGCAAAATACTGCAGGCATATGTTTGAGTCTGCAACAGAACTAAATTACATGCTTCATATTTTAAGGAGGAATGGACCTTTGACTATTTTGTAATTTATCTTTTTTTTTTCCTGAAGTCAATTAGTTTATATTTGAATATGGCCATTACTTGAGGATATACTCATTAACTGGAGCCAAAGCCTGTTCTTTTTTCTGGCTGGGTGATTTACACAATCAGCAGTGTTACGGTGTGCAAAAGAACTTAACAGTGAAATTTTTGTCAAAATAGACGAATGAGAAACAAATATGCCAATTCTATTATTTTTTTATTGGATGTATTCTTTATTTACATTTCCTTTTCCTTTTCCTGGATCCCCATCCCCCAAAGGTCCCACATGCCCTTTTCCCTCACCCTGTTCCCTCATCCACCCCTTCCCACTTCCCTGTTCTGGTATTCCCCTACACTGATGCATTGAGCATTTCCAGAACCAGGGTCTACTCCTTCTTTCTTCTCGGACATCAGTTGGTATGTGGATTGTATCTTTGGTGTTCCAAGATTCTAGGCTAATATCCACTTATCAGTGAGTGCATACCATGGGTATTCTTTTGAGACTGGTTACCTCACTTAATATGATGTTCTCCAGCTCCATCCATTTGTCTAAGAATTGCATGAATTCATTGTTTCTAATGGCTAAATAGTACTCCATTGTGTATATATACCATATTTTTTGTATCCATTCCTTTGTTGAGGGACATCTGGGTTCTTTCCAGCTTCTGGCTATTATAAATAAGGCTGCTATGAACATAGTGGAGCATGTATCCTTATTGCATGC
>BDUI01000398.1:167772-180023 GCA_002335545.1 Apodemus speciosus | reverse complement strand
ACTCAGGAAACAGCAGGTGTTGGCTAGGATGTGGAGAAAGAGGAACACTTCACTGCTGGTGAGATTGCAAGCTGGTACAATTCTATTATTTATTTAGGGAACCAGTAAAGAAACATTTGAAGATTAGAAAAATAAATAAATAGTAGAAAATTGTTCCTGATGTTTTGCAGTACATTTTTAACAATAAACTGTGTCTTAATTTACACAGTTTTAAAGTAACTCTTTCTAAATTTGTCATGGTTAAAAGGAATGCTATTTGAAAACTATGTAGAAAACTCTTTCTTCTATATTTCTTTTTCGTATTTGGTCTTGATCAGCTATTGCTCTACCATTGGAATCTGTCAACCAATTGTATGTGTACTCTGGATACAGAGTTGATTGATAACTAAGCTGAAAAAGCTTTATCTTTATCTCTAGGAAGGCCTCGGTGACTAGAGTTTGATTATTGTCAAAGATAAGTGCAAGAATTATGATGTGCAGTTTAAAGCTGAAACTCTCTACTGCTCTCCAAACCAGTTTCTTCTCTGATAGTTTTCCATGGGTTCAATCTGTTAAGTCAGTTTTACTTGATTAATGACAAGAGAGTGTTTAAAATCTTCACTAAATCTTTTTTGAGCTTCCTTTGTGCTGGGAACCCTCACACAGATGCTGCACTGCTTACTTTAATAAGGATTCTGAAAGCTTCTGTAAAGACTATTAGATGACTTTGGATCATTTTCTTTACTGTCTCTTTCTTTGCCATATTGCAAGTCTTTAAGTGAAATACTTTCTGTAACATTTGGTTAGTTGTCTCAAATACAGAAGCACTAGGCGAATTTTGTGTGTATAGTACTGAAAGTCGGAAAGAAGAAATTCAGTAGTACAGATAAACAGCTACTTTCCTGGTACAAATCTGAATTTTTTAACCACATCAACAATGAATGCTTTGAGTATACTACCTATATCTGTGTCAACTTACATCCAGCCAGTCAACTTTTAAAAACACCAAGATCCTAATAGCATCTTGAATGTAAGATTTCTTCACATCAAATTATAATGACACCAACAGATCACGATGAGTTTACAACTATAAATATCTCAAGGAAGATACTTCATAATTTTAAACACTTAGAAATTTATGTGATGATTAAATAAAGGGGCAATTTGAAATTAGTTTTTAGGAATATGAAATTCAGTCATCAATTCTCACTGATAACAAACTATGAAATAGCAGTCCTGTGCTCCATTGTCTGTACCATGGTTCTGCCTGCCTTCCCAAGGAGACCTGCTGGCTCAAACAACAACCAAGTTAGACCCCTCTACTGTGATCCTTTCTGTTGGGTCCTCCTATGGCATGGACAGCACTGCTGAGCAGTGAATGCTCTGTATCCTGAACTTCATTATCTGGGACACTGCTCTACCTAACTTTATGAGGTGGACAGCCAACCAGAGGAACTTACAAGTAAGATTCTACCTACTGTCTGCCCCATCCACTGACAAGTCCCCACAATATTAGGGAGTTGTGCTTTGTCCCCTGAGTTCCATTTTCCAAACCACAATTCTGCCTGCCTTCCTGAAAAGGCTTCCTGATCCAAAACACATTTAGAAGGCCAGCCAGCAACAGGTACAACCAGATGAATAAATCCTGGCATAAGAACACAATCAAATATAACTAGGGCAAGATGGCACATATAGTGTCAAGCAATTCTACTATAATAATCCCTGGATATCCCAGAAGCTGGACAATGTGCAGATGTCCCACAACAAAAGAATGGATACAGAAGATATGGTTCATTTACACAATGGAATACTACTCATCTATTAAAAACGAGGACATGCTGAGTTTTGCAGGCAAATGGATGGAACTAAAAAATATCAACCTGAGTGAGGTAACTCAATCCCAAAAGGATATGCATGGACTATACTCACTAATAATTGGAAATTAAGCACAGAACTCAAAAAGGTCAACAAGCTGAAGTGCCCAAGTGAGGACACCTCAGTCCCACTTGAGAGGGAGAATACAACATTCACAAATGAGAAAGGAGGGTGCGACCAGGGAGGGAAAATGGGCTAGAAAGGGGAATTGGGGGAAGATGGGCAACCTTGGGTGATAGGAAGTTGTGGAGACCCTCCAGAATGCACCAGAGACCTGTGAGGTGAGAGACTCTCAGGACTCAAAGGGAGGAACCTTAGATGAAATGCCTGACAGTAGGGAGAGGGAACTTAGACAGCCCACCTCCAGCAGGAAGATAGGGCATCCAAAGAGGGAGAGGGGGTCCATCTAAAAGTCACAACTCTGACCCATAATTGTTCCTATCTGAAAGAATTACAAGGATCTGAAATGGAGAGGAGCCTGAGGAAAAGAAGGTCCAGTGACAGGCACGAACTGGGTTCTAGCTCAATGGGAGGTCCAAAGGCCTGACACTATGACTGAGGAGGACCTAGCATGACCTCCAGAAGATTCATCAAACAGATGAAAGAGTCAGATGTAGATATTTGCACTCAACTAATGGATAGAAGTGGCTGACCCTTGTTAAATTAGAGAAGGCTGAAAGAAGCTGAGAAGGGCAATCCTGTAAGAGGACTAGCAGTCTCAATTAAGCTCGATCTCTGAGATCTCTTAAACACTGGACCATCAAACAGGCAGCATACACTAGCTGATATGAGGCCCCCCAATACACACAGTGTAGAGGACTGCCAGATGTGTGTTAATTTGGAGATGATGCACCTAACCCTGGATAGACTAGAGGCCCCAAGATGTTTAGAGGTCAGGTGGAGTGGGGGTGGGAATATCCAAGTGGAGACAGGAGGTGGGTAGGAGGTATGGGATGTTGAAAAGTCAGAGGGTGGACTGGGGTGGGGTGGAGGAACAAATTATGGAGTGTAAAAAAATTCATTAATAAAATGAAAATATAAAATGTAGACAACATAATCAAACAAGGAAAGAAAATAAATAAAGCTGTTCAAGACCTGAAAATAAAAAGAGAAGAAATAAAGAAAACAAATAGAGACAATCCTGGAGGAGAAGCTAATGAAAATCACAGGAAGTATAGACACAAAGATCACCAATAGAAAACAAAAGTTGGAAGAGAGAATTAAAAATTCAATTGAAGAAGTTGATATATCATTCATAGAAAATATTAAATCACAGAGTTCCTGGCACAAGGACAACCGGGAAAATCTTGGATCTCTTTCATTTACCTGGCCTCAGTGGGAGGATGCTCCTAGGTCTGCTATGACATGGTGTGCCCATGGGGTTACTTTCTTTAGCAAAGAAGAAGGCTAGGGGAGGAATGGAGGGAGGTGAGTTTGAGGGTGGAATTTAGAGGAGAAGAGGGAGTGGGCTCCAATTGGGATATAAAGTGAAATAATTAAAAAAATAATGGAATCAAAAAACATTATAACAAAAATGTAAATAGCAGATATCCAAAACTTGTTCTTAAAAAAAAAATCATCTGATACCAATAGTATTATCATTTCATGGGAATAACAGAATCACAATTTAGAGCTATTGAACATATTTAGAACATTGTCTACAATTCAAGCTAATATATTTACATATATACACTTGAATAAAGGTATTAAAATTAGTTAATATTGTTACCATTTCTTGTCACAGGGCCTTAGGCAGTTACAATTCTTATATTGTATGACTCAATTTTGGAATTTCTGAGCATTTTTGTTCTGAGATTTTTTTTTTCTAATTACTTTATCTTGTTTTGTTTTCTCCCAAGTGAGTCCTTGGCTATGATTATCAGTTGAATCAAAGATGTGAACAAATTAATTCTTTGTTCTTCATGTTAAAATTGGGGGATTTCATAGCACCAGAATTTACATTAAAATACCAAAGCACCTGATACTTTGAAGGTGCAAATGCATTATATTTGCCATAGAACAGTTTCTTCTGTGTACTCCTCATGTGCTCCTCATGTCACTCATGACAAAGCACCGCCCACATTATGATAAACTTCACCATGGGAGCCTGGTGAAGATCCCTGGACATGATGTTAGTTTAAGAACATGAACTTTGAATTTTGGCATTGTTATAAGCAACCATTCATTCTGACATATATTTCAGGTATCCAGTTTGTTAGTTCCTAGAAAGTGTTCCTCTAATTCAATGAGCACAGTAATCCAGGTCTGTCTGCTTGTCTTTACTCCTATGCACATTGTAACTGGTTCTTATGAACCAGAACTTCATTGATCTAGATCCTAGAGTCATTGTTTTCTAAATGGTTTCATTTTGTTTTATTTATATGTTTGTATGATATTTGAGGGTATATTTATGTATATTCAAATGTGTATGTGTATGTATGTGTCTGTGCATGCATGGACATGGTCATGTATTCCTGTGAAGACCAAAGTTGAATATTTCATGTCCTCATTGATTTCTTTTTAATTTATTGGTCAATCCAGGTTCTCCTAGTTGAAAACTGATCTTGAATGAAAAGCTTTTCTGACTTGTTTCTAAAATTTGAACTCGGAAATTAAAGATGGTCTGTCATTTGTATGGTTTCTAAAGATCTTAATCATGATWATGGTAATAATTCATTTTTAAGAGAGAAGTGTGGACACTCTAATTTCAATCAAGATGGTAATCAAAGAAAGTATTTGTCATAAATAAAGTCCAATACCAAGCCAATTTTCCTATAGATAACAAATGGTAACCCTACAGGGATAAGGAAAGACAGTGTGAAATATGCAACCTGAATAAACCAGAACATACAACCTTTTAATTATTCACTGGTTGATATAGGAGTTAATGGTTTTACATCTTTTCATTTATATAAACAAATGGATGCTCCATCAACCAGAAGCAGCTCTCAGGCAGTGGACTGCCATTGACACAAAGTAAAACTCTGCAGAATTATCAAAAAAAAACACATGCAGAGTATGATGTATACATAGGTTTATAATTTTCTAGATCGATTGATAGATATATTGATGAGAAACAATTTGGTATGTAATCAATGTTTCAAAGTGAGTATATGTAAGGTGATAATTTTATATACTTATTTTAAAATATGTAGTTAACTGTATTATATTAGAAATAAACATTAGTGAGAAATTAAAATATCTGTTTGCATGTCGTGTGACTATGAAAGAAAATTTCCTACTCTTCTGCTACTCCTCTATTTGATGGGAGAAATTGCAGTTATTATTTCAAGCACAGTAGAGCGTATGAGTTGAAATATAACTATAATTATAATAAAAAGTTAGCATTACAACAATCTGTAAAAGCACAAACAAAACATTTCCTTAATATGTTAACATCCAAATAATAAAAGCATATTAAATGGGCAAACGAATGGAGAAACAGAAAATTATTTTTTATTTATACAATGTAGAGCATAGAAAGTCAAATTCATGAAATTCTTAGAGAAATGGATAGAGCTGGAGAGCATCATACTGAGTGAAGTAACCCAGTCTCAAAAAAAATACACATGGCATGCACTCACTGATAAGTGGATATTAGCCTAGAATCTAGGAGCACCAAAGACACAATCCACCTACCAAATGCTCTCCGACAAGAAAGAAAAAGTGGACCCAGGTTCTRGAAAGGCCCAATGCAGCAGTGCAGGGTAATACTAGAACACGGAAGTGGGGAGGGGTGAATGGGGGAACCGGGGGAGGGAAAAAGACATATGGGACATCTGGGGGGCGGGGAATCCAAAAAAAGGGAAGTGAAATGTAAATAAAAAAATAAATAAAAATAAATAAATAAAATTAACTCAAAAAAAAAGAAAGTCAACAATGAAAATAGTAAATGTGAGTAAAATTATTTCACAAATAGCAAATAATTTTACTAAGTCATCATATATAACCAACAAATGTCTTAATTTTTTGGTGAATATTTTGATATGTAGCTTCTTCTTAGTATATAAAGAATCACTAAAGATAGACTCAGCATGCTGTTAAAATAGTTTCTCTAATTTGCCTTCCAGCAAGCAACAGTCATGGTAATTAAGCCAAATGATCATATCCTTTATGATTATGTCTTTTTAGAAACTGTGATATTTTCCCCATTGCATAGGGTGTGGAGATAGAACAATTAAATTTAGTGCTGAAATTACTTTTATCATGAGCAGAATTAATCAGAATGCACAGTGAACTCCACAATGACCAGTAATAAAAGTAGGAAAAGATCATAGTTGATCAAGTTCAATTAAGTGGGTCCGGATTCATGCAGAATATAATTTCATTATAAAACATACAAAAGTAAAATAAAGTTCATATTTTTATTAATAAAGAGAAAAGAAATGGAAATTTATATTCTATTAATAGCAAATCTTTGAGACTCCATTTACGCTAATAAGCTATCCTGCTTAAAATCATAAACTACATAGTAAAGATAAAATAATTTTTTAATTTATGGCTCTATTTGTATTCCAGGAAAAGTTTAATTTCCAAGGTTGAAGTTGCTCATTTAAGTTTTATGTCACCTTACTTTGGTTTGTTTCAAGAAACATTTGAAAGTATTTACCCCTTTTATAAGTATGGTCTATTAGTCAGGGTTCTTTAGAGTCACAGAACTTATGGATAGAACTTATGATTACTTTTGCTTGTTTTTAGTGTTATTCTTCCCTTTTCCTCTATCCTTCTATATTTATCTTTCTTTCTCTACAGAATTAGAGCCCCTCATTTTCCCATTTCCTGTAATATCTTTTGTACACTACTAATCTTATATGTATAGCTCCTCTTCTGCCAACCTCTCCATACTCCCAGGAGTCATTAAAGAAAAGGAGACAAAATGAGTTTAAGAATAAGAAGAATAGAGCATTGGTGGTGTGTTTTTTCCTCTACGTATTGTGTCAAGCTATTTCCATGAAGTCTTGCTAACATGAAAGACTAATAATGAAAAAAAAAAACAATAGACATTGTGAACTACAGCTCTGGAGTTGGACTGGGGTGGGAAGTATAGGGATGAAGGTTCATGAGTCTTCAATTGGACAGAAGGAAAATCATGAAAATAATGTATGTTGTGTGAGAGAAATAATTTTCCCCGGAAAAGTGTACCAATTGATTATGCAATACCAAATGGTCAGCATTTAAAGCATATATACAAGTAACATTACAGAGACTGAATATAGGCTGTATTTGTGTGTGTGTGTATATATATATATATATATATATATATATATATATATATTCATAGATGTCATTAAGTCAGCACATGAAATAATTCAAGTGGGAAAATTATACTTGTATGCATATAACATAGACATGTGTTCATATATATGCATATGCATGTACACATATGTGTGTATATGTATATATATATATATAATGTATATGTACAAAAATAACAAAATTTAATGATAGAAAATCTTGAAATCTGCAAAGAGTACAAAAAGAATTGTATATGGAAGCATTTGGAGGTAAGAAAGGTAAAACAGAAATGTAATTATATTTCATTCCCAGTAATGAAGAAAATATAACAAATAAAGAAGCAAAAACAAAGATCATGAACTCACCATCTGTAGTACCTATTCCTGGATGTCAAATTGACTATATCTGGAATGAACTCCAGTCCAGAATTAGAAGGCATGTGATCCTGATCCTGATCATGAGGTTGGCAGATACAAGTTTCTGACCTGGAACTTGGTATGGAGATCTTGAGGCATAATGGCTATGAATCCCAGGAGACTAAGGCAAGCAGATCTCTCAGTTCAAAGTCATCTGGGACAAAGCAAATCCCAGATCCAGTTGGTATTAGGCATGGTGGTACACATCTTTAATCTGGACCACACCTTCTGCTGGAGACCTACATAAGGACATTGGGAGAAAGGAGATTCTCTCTTTTTTACCTCCTTGCCTTAAGGGACTGAGCAACTGCTAGGTCCTTGGACATCCCTTCACAGCTGCTGTTGACAATTCCTGGGGAGTTGGACTATAGACTGTAAGTCATCAACAAATTCCCTTTCTATATAGAAAAAAAGTATATATAAAGCAATACAATGATAATTGTTTTCCACTTAAAGATATAAGTGATGCCTGTTTACATCATTTATTTGCTGTTTGTGTACTTCACTGGCTCATTTTAATTCAGTTATAGGGAATCTCTGCATCTTATTCACTACATTTAGAGTAAAGGGTAGAATTCTGTGTTTCATTTATCTGTTTCAGGTAACTGAAACTTCTCTTTGTATAATATCTGTTCTTGTTCAACATTTTCATATTATTATGTGTGATCTTTTAATGTTTATTACACATTGATATTCAAGTTATTTTTTCAAATCTTCATCTTACATTTAAAAATAATAAACCTATGTTCAGTGACCTATCCAAGCCATATGACATAAATTTAACAAATTATTTTATATTTTCTTACAACACATATACTTACATCTTTATTTTGTTTCTAGAGTATTGTTATATCAGTCTTCATGTACTAAAATAATTATCTATTATTTTTAAGTAAATATGCTGATTAAATGAAAAAGCAGTTCTACAATGTGCAAAGTCTTCTTTTCCTTTTCAGTGTCATCATTATGAAGTGAAAATGTCTGGTTTCTTTGCAAGTTTAGTTGGGTCACATGATATTTTTCTAGAAGCAGTCTTGTGAGAGGATTTTTGCTGAAACAGACACATGAGAAGACATATGATATTTTGTTGGAACAGATGCTTTAGAAATTGCATGATTAGAAAGATGCTCTTTCATTGCTTTGTCATGCATAGCTTCGCTGATCTTTTCTGGTCTTTACTTCTAAGACAGAAACATGCACACCCACCACCCCCCACACACACAAACACACACATACACAAACCTTATGATGTTCCAGCTGAATTTTGCTGATTTCTCTTACTCATGCCAATTGCAGCCAGCATTATGGTTTCTGGTAGAATGAGCCACTGCTATCAATTTGTGTTTTGTGTTTGATATTGGACTGGACTACTGCATTCTGATAGTGAAAAGTTAAATTTAAACAAAGAACAACTTCTAAACAGATCCACAACCCCTTCTCCTGTAAACCTGCTTCTTCTCCTACCTCTAATGGGTGTGATAAAAGGGAGATGGAAACATTCTAGAACCCCAAATAAAATAAATTTAGAAAAATCTAAGTCTATATTATTCTTGCTAGACTCTCAAAAAATTCAATTGGGAAAAATAAAGAAGACATAAGGGTGATTTTTAAAAAAAAGTATAAATAAAGAGAAAATGAGTAAAAGAAAATTAAACTGGCCTATGTTTAAATTCTGGATATTACAAAAAGTGTTCATACAAAACAACAAGAATGATGAATCAGAAAAATGAAATGGATGGCACCACAGTATTGCAAATCACTGCAAGGTTATATACTTATCTCTCTCAAGGTTTCAAGTTCTAGGATGACTGAAGAACCTCTCCCTAGTCATAGAGCAGTAGTCTTTTTTCTTTTATTATTTTTAGTTTTTTCAGTCCAGTTGTTAACCCACCCAGGTCCTCCCTCCCACAGGTCCTCATCCTATTCCTCCTCCTCCCTGTCTTCAAGAGGATGCCCCATGCCAGACCTCCCCACTCCCTGGGGCCTCAAGACTCTGGAGAGTTAGATAAGCCTTCTCCCACTGAGGGCAAACCAGGCAGTCCCTGCTATATCAGTGTCAGGGGGCCTTCGACCAGCTAGTGTGTGCTGCCTGGTTGGTGGCTCAGTGTCTGAGAGATCACAGCAATCCAGGTTAGTTGAGACTACTGGAATTCCTATGGGATAGCCCTCCTCCTCAGCTTCTTCCAGCCTTTCCATAATTCAAGTACAGGTATCCCCTGCTTAAGGCCATTGGTTGTGTGTAAATATCTGTCTCTGTCTGAGTCAGCTGCTTGTTGGGCCTCTCAGAGGACAGTGAGGCTAGGCTCCTGTCTGTAAGCACAAAGCATCAGTAATAGTGTCAGTCCTTAGAGCCTCCCTTGAGATAGTTCCCATTTGGGGCTGGTCACTGGACCTCATTTTCACTCAATCTTTTCTTCATTTTTGTCTCTGAAGTACTTTTAGACAGGCACAATTCTGCATCAGAGTTTTTCTTCTCTCCACTTGATGCCTTGTCTTTCTACTGGAGGTGAACTCTACATGTTCCCTCTCCACAATGTTGGGCATTTCATCTAAGGTCTCTCCCTTTGAGTCCTGAGAGTCTTAGACCTACATAGTCTCTGGTTCTTTCTAGAGGGTAAACTCCCCGCATCCTACCTCCTAAGTTTGCATATTTCCATTCATTCTGCTGGTCCTCAGGGCTTCTATCCTAGCCCCCAATAGCTGATCATGCTCCCCTTTCCCTCCCTCCCTCTGCTTTCTTTGATTACAAGGCATGCTTACTTGGGCCCTTCTTACTATTAACCTACTTGAGCTCTGTGAATTTTATCCTAGAAATTCTGTACATTTTGGACAACTAACTACATATTAGTGAGTATATACCATGCACATCATTTTTGGGTCTGAGTTATCTCACTCAGATGACATTTTCTACTTCAATTCATTTGCCTGCAAAACTCATGATCTTCTCATTCTTAATAGGTGAATAGTATTCCATTGTGGAAATGAACTACATTTTCTGTATCCATTCTTCTGTCATTAGACATCTGGGTTGTTTCCAGCTTCTGGCTATTACAGATAAGTGCTCCATGAACATTTCTTTACAGAAATTTCTAAAGGCTTGTATAAACTTTTTTTTTTTTTTTTTTTTTTTTTTTTGCCCATGTATTATAAGATTGACATCATATTGTCTGATTGGATTGTCTCTCATACATTTACTGCACAAATACTACTTTATAGAAATAGCGTCATGTTTATTCATCTCTCAGTTCTTCCAATTATACTGCTCTACATGTTAGAATTACTTCACTTATGTATGTGAATTAAACTTCCTAAAAAACATAAAATTTTAATTTTGTTAAAATATTCAACATTGTCAAATATAAAACATAACTAGTGTGATATTACTATTCAGAAGTAACCTAAAATGAAGTAATTTTTTTTGGGGGGGGGAGGGATCCTTCACTCCCTGCTGCCGCCATCTTTGCCATTGCTGGTTTGCAACAAGCTGGCTTGGGTACCCGAGATATCCCAAGTTTAAGATCTCTGGGGACTCAAACCACCAGACAGTGATCTGTGCTCAAGTGCTAAGCAGAGCAGCAGGCCCTGCTGGCCAGCCTGGTATAGGTTCTGAGCCCTGAAGGGATCTTGCACTGCCTGCCACCGCAGCCTGCTTCGCTATTGCTGGGACTGGATGAAAGGACCAGGTACCCGAGTTATCCCAAGTTATCCTGAGTTTAAGATCTCTGGGGACTCAAACAGCCAGGCAGTAATCTGTGCTAAGGAGCTAAGCAGAACAGTGGTTCCTGTAGCCCAGGCGTGGGTTCTGTGCCCTGGGGGGATCCTGCACTCCCCCCCTCCACCATCTTTGCCACTGCTAGTTCCCAACAAGCTGGCTCTGGCACCTGAGATATCCCGAGTTTAAGATCTCTGGGGACTCAAACCACCAGAGAGCAATCTGCGCTCAAGAGATAAGCAGAGCAGCAGGCCCTGCGGGCCGGCCAGGTGTAGGTTCTGGGCCCTGCAAAGGCTGCCATCTTGCCTCAGGTCAGAGCTGTGGGCAGTCACAGACCCACATGGCCACCAACTTACTTGGCAATCTGTGCGGGCTGTACCTGGATTACAGCAGAAGCAGCCACCTTGCCTCGGGGCACCTCAGACAGCTAACCAGACAGAGCCCTATGGACTGAAAACACCACCATCTAGGCTCCAGCAGTCCAAGCAGGGAAACTCTACTCCTGCAGGGAATCCCATGGTTAGACAGAGCCCCAAGTCCCACCACCATCTTGCAGCTGGTGGCCTGACCAGGTCACCACAGAAAACCAACAGAGGAGCCCAGGCCACCATAAAAATCTAACAGAGGAGCCCAGATCTGTGGGAAAAAAAGATCTGATTCTTAAGAGCTGGTATTTAGGCAGGCCAGGAGGAGACAGTGGGAAGCCATCTGCATACCCAGCAGTAAGCAGCAAGGATTCTTAGGCCTGACCCAGCAGAACTGAGGAGATAATTTGAAGCCCAGTAGCTTAAATGGTCCAGCATCCACCTCAGGAACACGGTCAACCTCTGTGACAGCAGCAACTAAAGCCAGGCTCACAAGTGCTTCACACACCAACTGGTAACAACCACACCAACTCACTCCAGAGATAAACAGATAGCAAAAGGCAAACATAGGAACATTACTAACAGAAATCAAGGCAATATGGCAGCATCTGAACCTAATTCTCCAACCACAGCAAGTCCTGGATACCCCAACACACCAGAAAAACAAGA
>BDUI01000398.1:146179-166062 GCA_002335545.1 Apodemus speciosus | reverse complement strand
ATGGAGCTGGAGAGCATCATACTGAGTGAAGTAACCCAGTCTCAAAAGAATACCCATGGCATGCACTCACTGATAGGTGGATATTAGCCTAGAATCTTGGAACACCATAGTCTCAATCCACCTATCAAATGCTGTCCGACAAGAAGGAAACAGTGGACCCAGGTTCTGGAAAGGCCCAATGCAGTAGTGCAGGGGAATACCAGAACAGGGAAGTGGGAAAGGGTGAATAGGGGAACAAGGGGAGGGAAAATGACATATGGGACATCTGGGGGGCGGGGAAACCAGAAAAAGGGAAATGAAATGCAAATAAAGAATATATCCAATAAAAAAAATAAATAAAATAAAATGAAGTAGTTCAAATGAAAATAGCACAAAGGCATCCCATTTTAATAATTCAGAGACTCCATTATGTTTTAAACCTGAGGAATATTCCCAGTAAGCTTCAAGAGATACAGTGATATTGATTTAAAATTCTATTTATCATCTATCTATTTGTCTGTCTGTCTGTCTATCTGTCTATCATCTATCTATATATTTATCTATATTATTTAATAATAAAAAGATGTATATTTATTATTGTTTTTACTCTCTGTTATGGCTTCCCCTCTTGAATCCTATCTACCTTATGATTCTCAGTATCCTCACAAGAAGTACTGTGATGACTGAATAGATACATTACATCTGCTTTTGTGCTGGAAAATTGAAAAATCATGTGATCATAGCTAAGCAAAAGCTTTATGATGGTAGCCAAAAGCTGTATGATTACTGAGGTATAGCTGCCACTGAAAAGAAAATCCCAGAAGGAGCCTATCACAAAAGTAACAATTTCAGATAACTGCTGATTAAAATTGAAGCTTAGTAGCTCATTAAATGAGTTTTCTAAAGGGCTTTGGGGAACATCATAGCTATCAGTTTCTGTTTCTACCTTTGTAACCTGCCATTCATAATAAAAAAAATCCTAGCTTAAGATGCATAAATCAGTTATTTTAAGATTTTTTTTCATTTGAGAAAGGAGCAGGAGCTGTGGAGATGGCTCAACAGTTATGAACACATACTATCCGTATGGAGGATCCTACTTTGTGTCCTTGTCCCAGGTCATGTGACTCACAGGCCTCGGCTACTCCAGTTTCAGAAGATATGACACCTATAACTTCAATAAAACTGGAAAAGCATGCATATATACTGACACAGACCAATAGTAATACACACAACTGACAATAAACCAATTTTAAAAGTAATATAAAATAAAAATTGAATTAAAATTAATAATGTACCAATTTCAATTGTTTTCATGTACATTTTTATTGGATAGTTTCTTTATTTACATTTCAAATGTTTTCCCCTTTCTAGGTCTCCGCTTTGGAAACCCCCTATCCCATTCCACCTCCCTCTTCCTCTATGAGGGTGCTCACATACATACCCACCCATTCCCATCTTCCTGCACTAGCATTCCCTTACACTGGGGCATCAATCACCCTCAGACCCAAGGGTCAATCCTCCCACTGATATCCATAAAGACCATAATCTACCACCTAGGTGTCCAGAGAGATGGGTCCCCCGTGTGTACTCTATGGTTGGTGGTCCATCACCAGAAGCTCCAGGGAGTCTGGCCTGTTGACACTGTTACTCCTCCCAATGAGACTACAACTCCCCTCAGCTCCTTCAGTCCAAATTCTCCACAGGATACCCTTGCTCTCTGTCCAGTTGTTGGCTGCACGCATCTCCCTCTGTATTAGTCAGTCTCTGGCAGACCCTTTCCAGAGACATCAATATCAGGCTCCCATTAGCGTGTACTTCCCTGCATCCACAATAGTGCCCAGATTTCGTGACTATATATTGGATGGATCTCCAAGTGGGGCAGTCTCTAGATGGCCTGTCCTTCAGTCTCTACTCCACACTTTGCTTCCATATTTCCTCCTGTGTGTATTTTGTTCTCCGTTCTAAGAAGTACTAAAGCATCTACACTTTGGTCTTCCTTCTTCATGGGCTTCTTATGGTCTGTGAATTGAGTCTTGGGTATCCAACACTTTTGGGCTAATATCTACTTATCAGTGAGTGCGTACCCTATATGTTCTTTTGTGACTGAGTTACCTCACTCAGCATGATATTTTCAAGTACCATCCATTTGCCTGTGAATTTCATGAAGTCATTGTTTTTAATAGCTGATTAGTATCCCATTATGTAAATGTACCACATTTTCTGTATCCATTCCTCTGTTGAGGGATATCTGGGTTATTTCCATCTTCTGACTATTGTACATAGGGCTGCTATGAACATAGTGAGTATCTTCTGGGTATATGCCCAGGAATGGTATAGCTGGGTCCAATTTTCTGAGGAACCTCCAGACTGATTTCCAGAGTGATTGTACCAGCTTGCAATTCCACCAGCAATGGAGGAGGGGTCCTTTCTCCATTTCCTTGCCAGCATTTGCAGTCACCTGAGTTTTTTTTGTTTTTGTGAGAATTGTTTTTATTAATTATTTTATATACTCCACCCTCCCAATGCCTGTTCACCCTCCAACTGTTCCACATCCCAAACCTCCTCCCATCCAGATCTCCACCGGGATTTCCCCAGCCCCTAACCCCACTTGATCTCTAAACTCCCTGGCTCTTCAGTCTCTTGAGGGTTATGTGCAGTTTCAATTAATCTGGAAACATGGGATCTCTCAAAAATGGACCACCAAACAAGTAGCATATAACAGCTGATATGAGGCCCCTGGCAACACATACAAAAGAAGACTGCCTGATCTGTGTTCATCCAGAGATGTCACCTCAGTTCTTTATCTTAGCCATTCTGACTGGCGTGAGCTGAAATCTCCAGGCCATTTTGATTTGCATTTCCTTGATGACTAAGGCTGTTAAACATTTCTTCATGTGCTTCTCAGCCATTCAAGTTTCCTCAGTTGAGAATTCTCTGTTTAGCTCTGTTCCCCAGTTTTTAATAGAGTTATTTGGTTCTCTTTATAAAGAACTCAAGAAGTTAGACTCCGGAGAATCAAATAACCTTATTAAACACACACACACACACACACACACACACACACACACACACACACACACACACATATATATATGTATCCCTCTATAGGATGTAGGATTGAATCGTTGGCTGCCATTTCTTGTACTGACAGTGTCCTTTGCCTTATAGAAGCTTGGAAATTTTATGAAGTCCCATTTGTCTATTATTGATCTTAGAGCATAAGTCATTGGTGTTCTATTCAGGAATTTTTGTTCTTTGCCCATGTGTTCAAGACTTTTCCTACTTTCTCTTCTATTAGATTCAGTTTATCTCATTTTATGGAAGTCCTTGATGCACTTGGACTTGAGCTTTGTACAAGGAGATAAGAATGAATCAATTTGAATTCTTCAATGTGTTGACCACTAGTTGAATCAGCACCATTTGTTCAAAAGGCTATCTTTTTTCCACTGGATTGTTTTAACTCCTTTGTCATAGATCAAGTGATCAGAAGTATGTTGGGTCATTTCTGGGTTTTCAATTCTATTGCATTGATTCACCTGCCTATCACTATACCACTACCATACAGGTTTTACCATTATTGTTCTTTAGTACATCTTGAGGTCAGGGATGGGGGTTCCACCAGAAGTTGTTTTATTTTTGAAAATAGTTTTCACTGTCCTGGGTTTTTTTGTCATTCACAATGAATCTGAGAATTGCTCTTTCTAACTCTATGAAAAATTGAGTTGGAAATTTAATGGAGATTGCATTTAATCTCTCAATTGCTTTCAACAAAATGGCCATTTTTACTATATTAATCCTGCAAATCCATGAGCATAGAAATCTTTCCATCTTCTGAAGTCTTCTTTGATTTCTTTCTTCAGCGACTTAAAGACTTTTATCATACATATCTTTTTCACTTGCTTGGTTATCATCACACCAAGATATTTTATATTGTTTGTCACTATTGTGAATAATGTCATTTCCCTAATTTTTCTCAGCTTCATTATCCTTTGAGTAGAGGAAGGCCACTGATTTGTTTGAGATAATTTTATGTCCGGCCACCTTGCTGAAGTTGTCTATCAGTTGTAGGAGTTCTCTGGTACAACTCTTGGGATCACTTAAGCATACTATTGTATCATCTGCAAATAGTGATATTTTGACTTCTTCCTTTCCAAATTGTATACCTTTGACCTCCACATGTTGTCTAATTACTCTAAGTAGACCTTAAAGTACTACATTAAATAGATATGGAAAGAGGGCAGCCTTGTCTAGTCCCTAATTTTAGTTGAATTGCTTAAAGTTTCTTTCCATTTAGTTTGATGTTGGCTACTGGTTTGCTGTATATTGCTTTTACTATGTTTAGGTAGGGGCCTTGAATTCCTGATCTTTCCACAACTTTTAACATGAAGGGAATCCAAATTTTGTCAAATGCCTTTTCAGCATCTAGTGAAATACCAGGTGTTTTTTTGTTTTTCTTTTTCTTTTTTGAGTTAATTTATGTAATGGATTTCATTGATGGATTTCCATATATTGAACCATCCATGCATCCCTGGGATGAAGCCTACTTGATCATGGTGAATGATCACTTTGATGTGTATATTCAACAAAACTAGAAAATCTAGATAAAATGTATAGTTTCTAGACAGATACCAAATACCAAAGTAAAATAAGGATCAGACAAACCAACTAAAGAGTCCCATTAACCTTAAAGAAACAGATGAAGTCATTAAAAATCTCCCAATCAAAAAGTCCCAGGAACAGATTGGTTTAGTACTGAATTCTATCAGACCTGCAAAGAAGACCTAATACTAATACTCTTAAAAAAAAACCCAAAAAAACAAAAAACAAAACCAAGAAACGGAAGGAACACTCCCCAATTCATTCTATGAAGCTACAGTTACTCTAATACCAAAATGACACAGAGAACCAACAAAAAAAGAGAAATTCAGGCTAAATTTCCTTATGAATATCGATGCAAAAACTCTCAGATTCTGTCAAACCAAATCCAAGAACACTTCACAATGATCAATTTCCATTGTTAAACACAAATTAAAAATTAGTAGATATTACATGTTGTGTTAGACAAAAATAGTTGGAAATAATTTTACCTCATTTGAAGCATCATTATTTTTATATAAATTTAAATTTGTTAAGGTAATACATCAAGGGAAACTTTTCTGAATGAAATATTAACTATTAATTGTGTGGAATACCAGTTATATTATTAAACTCTTTAAATTTGAATTGAGCAGGTTTTTTTTTACTGTTTGTAGTTGGCTTCATGAGGGATTCACCTGTAAAGGAACTTAACATGTAGGCTGGCATCAAGTTTGCATGGATTAATTTGCCTGAGACTTCTGAGTTCTGAGATTAGGGGTGCGTCTTTCACACCTAGTCTGGGGATTTCATTTTAATTATGATGACTACAGGGAAAGAGTGCAGGGAAGAATCTCTTCTCTTCTGTTTCTCATTATCAATATCTGTTCATCATGAAAAGCATTTGAAATGATACAATTGGAAGAGTATATAATATATAGAAAATAATTGAAAAATTTGTCAAAATAAAATTTGAGGAACTTGAAACAGTAGTTGAAATGGAGAAAATAAAGCATGACATTTTTGAAGTATTAGTACAAATATGTGTGGGTTCTTTGGTCATTCTTTCTCTTTTGGCATATATGTATGTACATAAACACATAAATATATATGAATACATGCATATATATTTCTAACTCCATATCTGACAATTTAAACCATGAGAACTTTTTGAAATAAAAGATACAACAAACAGTAAGTGTAATAGAATCCTGAAACTAAATCTTTCTTATGTTTACAGACCAGAAATGAAAATTAAACATGTAGAAATATCTGCATGATAATTGTTCAGCTTCAGTACTATACAATTTTAATATTCTATCTTATGTGAAATGGTAAAACTTTTCACTGCTGTTACTGTTACTGGMTGATTTTATTTTATTTGTGATGGTAACATCCCACTTTTATGACAGTTCTTCAGCCAAAAAGGCTTCACCTTCTTGGTTTAGGTAGTTAAAGAATATAATTGGTTATTACCTTTATTTCTAAAGTAAGTTAATCATTATGCTACCAGAGTTTAGTTTATTTCAGAGAGAAAACAGTTTCCAATTTTCATTTTAAATGCATTTTGACACTCTTGTCTAAAGAAAAAGAATGAAAAAAGGAAAGAAAGAAAGGAAGGAATGAAGGAAGAAAGAAAGAAAGAAAGAAAGAACAAAAGAATGAAAAAATAAAGAAAGGAGAGAAAAGAAAAGAACATTGGGTTTCTGATTAAGTGAATTAATGAATATCATGAAGAAGGCAATAATCATAACCAGGGATAGAGAATTAATCCTGAGAAAGTTGGTGATAAACAATAAGAAATTCAAGTCTTGGTTACTGCCTGATACATTAAAGGAGTTGTTTGTATGACGATTACATAGAACTTTTTTATGACAATTCTGACTTCAAGAGCATCTATTTCAAATAAAAATGAGATTTCAGAATTTCATATTCTTCCAGTTAAGCTCCAATTTAACAAGAGTATTCAAGTTCTTCATGAAAATTGCCCATGAATCTCTGCATCTGTTTCCTCTGCTGTTGAGTGACACCTCTCAGGAGAGAGTTGTGCTAGGCTTCTGCCTGTAAACGTAGCACATAAACATTAATAATGTCCTGGGTTGACTCTCTTACATGGGTTGGTTTCAAGTTGGGCCAGTCATTAGTTGGCTGTTCCCCCAATCTCTACTCCATCTTTATCCCTGCATATCTTGTAGGCAAGAAAAATTTTGTGCTGAAGGTTTTATGAATGAGTTGATGTCCCTTTCCGTCAACTGGAAGTTTTGTGGTGCTACAGGAGGTGGCCACATCAGTCTCCATTTCCCTAGCTGCTAGGAATCTCAACTAAGGTCACTCAAACAGATTCACAGTAGCCTCCTTCATCAATGTTCCCCTCATCACTCAGAGCCCTCTCTCCATCCTCCTCTCTTGTCTATTTTATTTCAGCTTCTTAGTGAATTTATGCATCCTCTCATGGATTCTTCTTATTATCCTATTTGTTTGGGTCTGTGGATTATAGCATGGAGCTCCAAAAGTGTTGTGAAAGAGTGGAACATATGATTGAGCAAGCCAGAATGGTCAAGGGCACAAAAGAAGACTTTCAGAGTCAAATAACTTTGGAGCATGGGGGCTCACAGAGACTGAACTACCAATAAAATAGCATGTGCAGGCTGGACCTAGGCCCCCAACATATTTGGAGCTTTCTCTTCAAGTGGGTTCCCTAACAGTTAGAGTGGAATCAGTCTCTGACTTTGTTGCCTACCATTGGATCCCTTTTCCTTAGCTGGACTGCCTTGTTCAGCCTCAGTGGAAGAGGGCATGCTTAGTAGTGCTGTGACTTATGTCCCAGGATGGAGTGTTATGCAAAGCCACCTTCTCTGAGGAATAGAGAGGGGTAATTGAGAGACAGAATTGGAAGAGTGCTGCTAGGCAGAGAGGTGGTGGTGGGAGAATATACAATCAGGATGTAAAATAAGTAAATTAATTAATTAATAGCAAAAGATGCTACTTTAAAGCTTCTGTAAAATGAGTTGATCATTTACAAATGAAAGGAGATTTCATAACACTGAATGTTATTGTTTTCAAATTTGGTTATAATGGCACATAAGACATAAAATATAAAGAACAGCCAAGTACATATTAAGAAATATGTGTGTAGGTGTGATGGTTAACATTGACTCTCTACTTGCCTACATTTAGATAAGCATGGGCATGATTATGTGAATGTACCTAGACAGGTTGAATTAAAGAGGATATAGCTACTCTTATTGGAACAGCACCATTGTTTGGAGTAAGTTTTCACCATGGACAGCAAAAATTAAATAAATTGGGAAAATGAGATGATCATGTGTATTCATCTTCCTGCTTCATGAGGCAGACATAGGTGATCAGTGACTTCAGGGTCCTGATACTGTGCCTTCTCTAACTTAATGTACTAAGAGGGACTTTGACAAGGAACAAAACTGCCCACCTAAAAAGATAAGACCAGAAATCATAACCTTGAGTTGTAGTCATCTCAAACTGAAATATTATAAATGCAAGTTAAACAAACAGAATAGCCAGGACAATGTGTCTCTATAAAATCCCAGCAATCCTCTTGATTTAGGCCCTGAATATCTTAACATAACTGATTCATAAGACAAAGAGTTAAAAATAGAATTTAGACATATGATAAAGGTTCTTAAACTTAAAATACGTAAATCCCTCAAAGAGATCAATACAAAACACAAATAGTGAATGAAAATTTAAAGAAAAAATTTAAGACCTGGTGGTAGAAAAATAATAAATAGAGAAAATGTAAACTGATGGGAATTTGGAAATAAAAAACACAGAAACTCTGGCAGGAACATCAGAAGCAAGCCAAGGAACAGAAGAAAGAATCTCATGCCTGAAAGATAGGAAAGAAGAAACAGAAACCTGAGTCAAAGAAAAGGTTAAATCTAAGGGAAAAATTGGTACAAGTCACCAAGAAAATCTGAGACAATATGAAAAGACCAAATCTAAGAATAACAGGAATAGAAGAATGAACCCAAGTCAAAGGTACAGAAGAAATTCTTCAACAAAAAGAAAGACAAATTTCCTCATATAAAGAAGATGCCTACCAATGTATGAGAAACATGTAAAGGAATTTACTAGAAAAGAAATTTACCTCAGTGTATAACATGAAAATACTAAACACGGAGAATAAAGGAAAATATTAAAAGCTATAAGTAAAATAGAGTAGCATATAAAAGTAGACATAATAACTTTATACTTGACTTGTAAATTGAGAGTCTAAAATTAAGAATGGCCTGGACAGTTGTTTTACAAACTCTATAAGACGAAAAATATCAGCCAAGACTACTATACCCAGCAAAACTTTCCATCACAATAAATGAGAAAAAAAGCCTACCATGATAAAAGCCGTTTAAACAATATCTATCCTTATATCCATCCCTAAACAAGACACTGAACAAAAATCTTTAACCTAAGGAGTTTAACCAAACAGAAGAAAACTAATACAGCAAATAATTCCAGATTACCAAATTAAAAGAGAGGAATCACAAACACACACAYACACACACACACACACACACACACACACACACACACACACACACCAAACATGCTCCTTCATTTTCCAACATCATTGACCTCTCAGTTCCCCAATAAAAAATGCAGAAACCTATAGATTGAATATGGAAACACAATCCTATCTTCTGCTAAATCAAAAAACAAACAATCAGACAGACAGACAGACAGATAGACAAACAGACATTAACATGAAGGATAGAAATCACTTCAGAATCAAAGGATGAAAAAATAATACTGAGCAAGTTATAAGAAGCAAACTGATGTAGACATTTTATTATGTGACAAATCACAAATAGGACAACATTGTCTACTATCTCCATACTTACGTGTAGAACTTGAATTCTTAGCTAGAGAAATAGGACAACTGACGGAAATCAAGGGAACAGTAAGTGGTAAGGAAGAAGTTAAAGCATTTTTATTTGAGCTGATATTATTATGCAAATAAGTGACATTAAAATTTCCACCAAGAATGTTCTGCAGCTGCTAAACAGTTTCAGCAATGTAGCAAGATACAAAACAAACTCAAAAACATCAGTAGTTTCCTATGTGCAAATGACAAATGAACTGAGAAAGAAATCACACGCACACAAAAAAATCTTCACAATAGCTTGAAAAACATAAAATATTTTGGGTTTCTCTAATCGAATAAGTGAAATATTTTATGATAAAAATTGTAAGATATTGCATTGAAATAAAAATTGAAAAACATATCAGAAGATAGAATGATATCCTATGCTCATAAGTATGATTGATACAGTGAAAGTTCCATCCTACCGAAAGCAATCTATAGATTCAATGCAATCCCCATAAAAATTACAACACAATTCTATATGGATCTTAGAAAGACAGATTTCAGGTTCATATAAAATCACACACACACACACACAAAGTTAAAGATAGCTAAAACCATACTCATTAATAAAAGAACTAATCTCAAGTTAAACTTCAGACCTGTAGTAATAAAAGCATCATTGTATTGGCATAAAACCAGACTCATCACTTAATGGAATCAAATTGTAGACTCAAACACACATTCACACAGTGATAAACATCTGATTTTTCATAAAGAAGAAAACTACACAGGATAAAAGACACGATATTCTTCAAACAGCCTAGTCAAACTAGAGTGCTGCTTATAGGAGAATGTAAATAAACACATACTTATCCTGCAAAAACTCAATTGTAAATGGATCAAAGAAGTCAAAATAAAAACAAATACATAGCCAGAGCCTGACAAATACAGAGGTGGATGCTCACTGCCAACCGTTGGACTGAGCATCCGAATGGAGGAATTAGAGAAAAGAAAGGAGCTGAATAGTTTTGATAGCCCATAGGAAGCACAATAATATCAACAAATCAGACTCCCCAGAGCTCCCAGGGACTAAACCAAGGAGTACACATGGGGGGGGGGTACCCATGGTTCCAGCTGCATATGCAGCAGAGGATGGCCTTGTTGGCCATCAATGGGATGTGTGGTCCTTGGTCCTGTGAAGGCTCAATGGCCCAGTGTGGGGTAATACCAGGGTGGTTAGTTGGAAGTGGGTGGGTGGGTAGGAGTACCCACATAGAAGCATGGGGAGGGAAATGGGATGGGAGTTTCTGGAGGGGAAACTGGAAAAGGGGATAATATKTGAAATGTAAATAAATAAAATATCCAATAAAAAAGATATTGAAATTAAAAAATACAAATACACAAATGCTGAAAGATGAGACTGAGGAATAGCCTTGAATTCACTGGCACACAAAGAGATTTTGAACAAAAAAAAATGGTAATAAATCACTAAGCACAATGATTAATAAATACAAACTTGTGAAATTGAAAAAAAAGAGTTATTCATGGCACTGGACAATGCAGGGCACAGTGGCAGGTTACAGAATGAGAAAGATTTCTACCAGTGATCCAACCAGTATAGGGATAATATTTAAAATATCTCAAAAACTTAATATCAAGAAAATAAATAATGCAAATAGAAAGTGGGGTACGCATCTAAACATAAGTTTCTCAAAAGAAGAATTTCAAATCGCTGATAAATACTTAAAACTATTCAACTTACTTATTCATCAGGGAAATACATATCAAACCATGTTGAGACTTTATCTAGACCAGTAAGAATAGTTAAGATTAATAAACCTGATGACAGTTCAGGCTGGCAAGGCTGTAGAATAAAGGTAACACTGATCCACTGCTTTGGGGAATGCAAATTTTTAAAGCCATTATAGAAATTGGTTTAGAAATTCCTTACGAAGTTAGAAATTAATCTACCTTGAGATGAAGCACTAACACACTCAAGTGTATAGTAACAGACACTTCATACTATGACAGCAGACCGTGTTCAACAATGCCCACTTTATAATAGGCTGAACTAAAAAGAAACTAGATTTGGTACATTTGCATAATGTGGTATTACTTAGTTTAAAAAATGAAATAGGGAAATTCACAGGTAAATAGATGAAAACATAAAAGAAATCATCCTGAGATAACCCATACTTATAAACACAAGTATATTTATTTTGTACTCACTGTTACATATGAGAATATTAGTTCTAAAGCCAGTGATATCCAAGCTGCAAGCAATAGAAACACAGAAGTTAGGTGTAGGGTAATAGGCTAGTGGGGACATGTATAACTCCCTAGGAAAAGGAAATAGATAGTTATGGATTTATTGGGGAAAGTGACTTAAACAATAGGATCAAGTGTGTTGGGGAGGGATAAGGCAGAAGAGAAACAGTATATGATTAATGACAGCAAAAACTAAGCGTGTTTAAAGGGTAATATGGGAACCTCATGTAGTAGAAGTATACATATATATATATATATATATATATATATATACATATATATATGTTATGAATATATAAGATTATATACATATAATTGCCAAATAAAAGGAAAGACAGAACCCTGTCTGAATTTCTGTTCTTATATTGGGAATGGCAACATCTAATTGAGTTTTTCTCTAAAGAGGTCTTATGATAATCCCCAAACAATCTTGATACTGGAAGGGACTTTGTATGCTGCCAAAGGAGAAACATAAATGCAAACTTGACTCTACAAATTTACAATGACCCTTCAATTTATGATGATATTCTGGCTGCAAGTTATGCTTACAAACTTATGGCTCAAATCTTGTGCAAACAAGACTCTCTAAAATGACAGAATCAATGCACACATGAACTAACATTTATTTAGACACCATACACATACATTAATGGATCTTCACAGATGTGGCTAGTAAAAGAAATAGATATGTTTACTTTCCAAATCCAGAAGATGCATTCTCCAAGACATAAGCACTTTCAAGTGAAAATTGTTTTCTTCATGGGAATCACACTGAGAAACTCACTAATCTTAAACATAAGCTTCATGCCCTGTGTAGATGTCTAACAGGAAAGAAACAAAAACGGCATTTTTAGAAGGTTCTAGTTTCATAATGTCTTGTAAATTTTATCTTATTTTTATTTTATACATATATAGATAGCTATGTTCTCTTTAAACCCTGTTGGTCCTTTTTTTAATATATATTATGGCTTCCATAGTGGTAGTTTTATCAGTTTCTTGATTGTATTAACTAGTGGGTCTACACATCTAAATCTGTTCTCTGTGCCTTTTTCTTGCATACTTTTCTTTCTTTCTGTTTTGACTATCCTGCTCTGCTTTTGTTTTATCTTCTTATGTGGTTTGAATATGTTTGGCCTGGGGAGTGGTGCTATTTGGAAGTATGGCCTTGTTGGAGTAGGTGTGACATTGTTGGAGGAAATGGGTCACTCTGGGCATATGCTTTAAGACACTTGTCCTAACTGCCAGGAAGCCAGTCTTCTCTTAGCTGCCTGTAGAACAATAGGGAAAACTCTCACCCATAGGATGAAAAATAATATATACCAACCAGTATCCCTAGAGCTCCCAGGGACTAAACGACCAACGAAAGAGTACATATCGAGGGACCCATGGCTCCAGCTACATATGTAGCAGAGGATAGACTTTTCAGACATGAATGAGAGGAGAGGCTATTGGTAATGTGAAGGATCAATGCCCCAGTGTCAGGGAATGCCAGGTCAGGAAAGGGGGAGGGGGAGGTTGGTAAGTTGGGGGAGGAGGATGGAATGGGGGGTTTCAGAGAGGTAACAAGGAAAGGGGATAACATTTGAAATGTAAATAAAATAAATGCCTAATAAAAATCATCCTTTAATTAATGGCATTCAAAAAACAAACAAACAAACAAACAAACAAACAAAAACAAATCTCAGCTCCTCCAGTCCCATGTCTGCTTTGCTGGACATAAGCATGGTTCTGGCTGGGTGATAATAGACTGAACCTCTGACCCTGTAAGGCAGTCCCAGCTAAATGTTGCTCTTTATAAAAGTGGCCTTGGTTTTGGTGTCTGTTCTCAGTAGTAAAGACACTTACATTTTACTTTATCATTGTCACTTAGTAGCCTTTTCGATTTTTTTCCCCTATAGAAATACAGAAATGGGTGCATCTAGTTACCACAGGAGGTACAGGTCAACTAGAAGGCATAGATTGAGAGGGAATTGATCTGGATATATTATAGAAGAAAGAAAATCTATTTTCATTATTAAAAAAATAAACAAAGTGATTTCTTCTTATCGACACAAAATATTTGTTCTCGTTTTAGGGCCAGTATTATTTCATCACTAGAAAATAATCCACTTCATTTGCAATAACACTAGTGCTTCCCTTGGAGCACTATTTCAGTATGAAACCAAAGGATAATACAACACATCGAAGGCAAAACCTTATACATGTTCGCCATGATATTTTTAAATCTGCAAAAGTAGGCTGTGGTTTTGCTTTTATAGCTTGACTGTCCTATAATTTCTCTTCCTTTCTTGAAGCACCCACTCTTTCTGTGCTCACAGTACTCTTGCCTGAACCTATTTGTTCTATGACTGCTACAGATGCTGTACAATATACTGTGAAATGTATTTAAAATGTTTCTTCCTATCAGTTTTCTCTGAAAGTGGCTTTTGTGTTACAAATTTATAACTGTAAATGCAAGGATAATCAAAATTTATTATTTCCACAAAATAGAATAAAAAGCCACTCAACAAAGAAAAGGAAATAACTTCTATTCTCACAGATATCACAGAGAGTGGGAATTTCAAAAAGAAATAGGAATATCACTATATTACTTTTATGTGAAAATTTAAAACAAATACAAATTGTGTGTTGGAGAACAGTCATAAAATAGCAGCCTTAGAAATAATAATTGAAACATAAGAACTGAAAAAGGTGAAGATTCAGCCTTTTGAAGTTTTGTGGAAAACATGTAGCCCTATGAGCCTTTCAAACCTAGATAAATTACATCCAATACATATTTGATAAAGCATCTCAAATTTAGATTTTACATAGCTATTAAATTTTGCATTATATTGGTAACATTTTTCTTTTAGCTTTAGAACCTCGACAATCTATAATCTGCATGTTTACTATAATTGAAAATAAGAAACTTCATGAAACAAAATCATCAGAAGAAAAGGGAGTTAAAAATAGCAAAGGCGAAAATCCTAGAATATACTCCCTCATTTCAACTAAAGTTATTCTTATGAACTCATTTTAAATGCACACATAATCGCAACTTGTGTCTGCCCCCCACACACAAACACACATACACACACTCACAAACACATCTGAGAATAAGTACATGGGTCTTTTCTGGGTTTGCTTATCTTCTGAGATAATTTGCTCTAAATAGCATTGAAGACTCTTTTTATAGCATGCATGCTGGAGGATAATCACAGTGCCTCCTTCTCAATCATTCTGGTGCATCTCACTTGTTCCTGATCAGATAGCTTAACTTAATGTCTCAATCCAAGGAAATTGTGGGTGGATTTGCTCACAGTTTCTTCATAGCACAGAGATTTTCCTCCACTCAAATTTCTTCAATAGTGACATAATCTACTGGAGTGGGAAGCATACCTGGGATTCATCTATAAAATAGCCTAGAGGGAATTTGCAGCAAGAGGATTTGACAGGAGCATTAAGCTCATGTGGCCTGCTGTGCCAGAACTAATAGGTCTGTAAAGTGTGTGTCTTATTCTTGAGTGGGAACTTGTCTGAACTAGTGAATCAGTTTTCAAGTATAGTAAAATTTCTGAACTCACAGCTCATGATCTTCTATATCCGTTTTTTTCTAGAGATTTGCAGTGAACTAAGCATAAAGCTAAAAACTGTAGCTTTCTGGAGCATATCTCAGTTGTAGATTTTGATCATGAAATTCCATTTCATTTCCATTTTTAAAATGGTATTTTACTTTATTCTCTCTCTCTCTCCCTCCCTCCCTCCTTCCCTCCCTCTCCTCTTTTTCCCTTGCTAACATATGGCATTCCATAAATGTGAAGTTAGAGGGCATTATCTGAGACATTATTATTTTCTTTTTACTATGTGGGTCCCAAAGATATAAATGAGGTTCTCAGTTTCTACAAACAATCTAGCCATCTCACTGGACACAATTTAACTTCTTTCAGGAAATGATGAATCCATTCCTAGTAAAGGCTCAAAAGAATGAAGGATAAAGAATACCCATAATAAATCTTAGCCAAAAGGTGTTTGGAATTAGCAATTAGAACATGTCACTTACTTTTTTTTAAACATAAAGAACACTTTCCCTTTGCCTGCACGCTCTTGTTAAATTTAAAGAACCTGAATACAAAGTAGGACTGAAGATGAAGTGCATTGCCTTAAATGATTGCAAGGCATATCACTAACTTGGCTTCAAGTTCTGAAAAAAAAATAATCAGTCCCCATTGAGATCAAGCGGTATTTAAAAAAATATCACTAAGGGGTTTCATTTTGATATTTTTAAACAAATTTCATCTTTCTTGTCTCTCTCCACTCTTCTTCACTGTCCCTCATTTCTTCCGAACTCCTCCAATCTCAATAGTCTGCTTTACACTGTAAGTCACAGGACTCCACCCCTTACTTAATCCTCATGTTCCTACATGGAAACTACATAAGTTTTATAGTCTACATCCATTCTCATATATCTACATTTACTAATAAATGTAATTCAGTTCTATATGTGAGAGAGAATAATATACTGTTTTTCAATACTAAGACAATCAACTCATTTGACCTAGTACTTGCAATTTAATTACATTTTTGGATAATTTAGTAATTTTTTATTTTGCTTAATGACAAAATAAAATTCTGTTATGTATAGGTTATGTATTCGTTTTTCAGTCTTTCACTGATGGAAATCTACAAATGTACAATTTCTTTGGTACTGTGAACAGTGCAACAACCAGGGAAGTGAATGTCTCTCTATGCAAGGACATAGGTTAGCCATCATTGATTACACAGTGAGACTGGCATAGTTCAGTCATATGTCTGTTCTGTTTTTACTTTCTGAAAAACCTGTCTTCTCATTTCTGTAACAAAGAAATATTATTCATTTGTACTAGTTTGCAATCCTGTGAAGGGAGATTTTTCCCTACTGCTTCTCAGGTATCTGCTGTGATTTAATTTTGGATCACAGTCATTTCTCACTAGAGAAGGATTAGAATAAAAAGAAACAATTTTCATGTACCTCAAATAATACACAATATCTTGGGATACTCTAACCAGGAAAAAGAAACACTTGTCTGATAAATCTTCCAATAATTGAAGAAAGAAATTGAAGGACGTAACAGAAGAGGCAAAGATCTCCTATGCTTTTGGATTGGTAGGGATACCATAGTAACAAATGGTCAATCTACTAAAGCTAATCTACAATTTCAGTGCAATCCTCCTCAAAATTTTAACACATTTTTTCATAAATCTTGAAAGGACAATTTTTAGCATCATATGAAAAACATACAAAATTAACCCAGAGAACTAAAATATTCTCAAATAATAGCAAGAGGAGATGTCACATCCCAAAAACCATACAGACAAACAAACAAAAACAATACATGTTGATCAATAACATTGATAGACTGATTTGGATCCCAGTCATAAATCCACACACATTTGGACACCTGATTTTTGTGGTTAGAAATGGCAGAAATACAAACTGTAAAAAATACAGCATCATCACCAAAATATACTGGACAATCCGGATGCCTGCAAGTAGAAGAATACAAATAACTCCATATTTATTACTCTGCATAAAAATTAACTGCAAGTGGATCAAAGACATCAACATAAAACCAGATACAATGAAACTAATAGAAAATAAAGGGGATAATAACATTGAACTCATTGACAGATGAAAAGATTTTCTGAACAGAACACCATTGGGACAGAAAGGAATATCAGCAATTAATAAATGGTACATAACAAAACTGAGAAGCTTCTGCTTGTCAAAGTATTCTGTCATTCTGACAAAACATAGCAGAGTACAGAACAAGAAAATATTTTCAAAAATTACAAGTGAGATAAAGGACTAATATCCAAAATATATAATGTACTCAAAAAGTTAAATATCAAGAAACAAATAACCTAATTTTGAAAAATGGTAGAGCTAAACAGAGGATTCTAATAGAGGAAAATTCAAATGTCTGAGATCTACTTAAAGAAATGGTAATATTCTTAGCCATCAAGGAAATGCAAATCAAAAATACTTTGAAATTTTATTTTATACATGTCAGAATAGATGAGAAATAAAAGTGATAGCTCATGCTGGTAAGGATGTGGAGGAACACTCACATAGACCCACTATAGAAATCAGTATGACAATTCCTCAGAAATATGGGACTTGATTTCTCTCAAGAACCAGCTATACCAGTCTTGGTCAAATAATCAAGGAATGCTTCACTATATCATAGAGACACTTGGTTAATCATATTGATTATTCTACTTCTTAGCAGCAATTGGAGACAATCCAGATGATCTATAATGAAAGAACAATTAAAGAAACCATGGTACATTTACATCATAAAGAATTACTCCACTATTAAAACAAGTCAGAAAATTTTCAGGCAAATTGATGGCACTAGAAAACATTATTCTATGTGAGGTACCCCAGTCTCAGAAAGACTAATATGCTATTTATTCCCTTATATGTGAATATTAGTTGTGAAGTAAATGATGAACAAGCTATAGTATATAGAACCTCAGAGGGTAGATATAGTACAAGGCACTAAAGGGAATAATATATATCATTATGAAAGGGAATAAAATATTTAGTTTGGATATCTTGAGGGTGGAAAAATGCAAAAATCAAGTGGGGAGGGGAGGAGATAAAGGGTTGTTTTAGAGAATGCTTAGAGAAAAAGCTAATATTAGAAGTTTTTGATGAATAATGTGAAAACAGAACACAGTAGAAACTTCTGCAAAATGTATACATATCTGATGGTAGTCTAAATAATACTGTAAAATAACAGGGGACACAGGGTCCCAACTATACATCCCTTGTCACCAAGTTAAGCTTATACTACCAGGATTTAATTATATCTGGGTAAATTGTTGGTCAAATGGGCTCAGTAGAATTACCCAAACAACCCTTACTGTTTCAAAGTCTATATATTGTTCTCTACAAACTGAAAATAAGGTTCTATTCCTGAAGAAAATACCTACCCAACTCATTGAACATATATTTGTTGGACTGGTCCTGACATAGTCTTCACCCCTACTTTTCAGAGTCACTTGTATAGGAACACACTGTGTACACTATCAAGACGGAAGCCTAAACACCAAGCCAGGCCCAAAACCTTTGCATACTTCTACTGCTTGCAATATGTTCTATGACAATAGTGGCACAAAGCTTGTGGTAATTACCAGCCAATAGCTGATTTGATTTAAGGCCCACACCACAAAATGGAACTGATACCTGAATAAGATATTCTTGGGACCCAGAGCACAACCAAATAATTCTGGTCTTAAAAGGAATAAAAGAAAAGAAAAAAAAGTAAAGATAAAATGACTGCTAACAATGTTCTGATATACTCATAAATCACTGCTTTTTTTTCAGCTATCAGGTCTCACTTGCAAAGTTTCTGGCCAGGAAAATATTTTTAGGGGTTTGGAGAAGGTGTGATTCAAAATACAGTTCAGATATAGCCTTACCTTGTGTGAGGAAGGATGCTTTGTTTCTGTTTGTTCTGGTTTCTGAGAGAAAATGTTTTGTCTCTGCTTCAGTGCAAGAAGCTGGGATCTTGGTTTTTTTCAATGTATATTGTTCATGGAATTTTTGTTACAGGCCTTTGCTCTTAATTGTTGACTTTTAAAATTTTTAAGTAAATGATTTTCAAAAGTTGTTAAGATAAATTAATTGGCTAAGATACTGCTTTAAGCTTGCCACAAGAGGATTTAAGCCTCTGATGTTTTCAAAATAAATATTAAGAGACATAACTGGGAGAAAGCTACTGTAAGCATTTGTCAATCAGTTTGTTACGTGTTCACTGCAATTCCTTGGCAAGGAGAACATTAAAGAAAAATCAACCTTTTTCCTCTCCAAATAAAGTTTTTGTATCCTTCAATACGATATTGGTGTGTTGGTAAAATGTTATAAGATAAAATCATAAAGGTATTAGAAAAATGCTTTGTTCCTTGTTTCAAACAGCAATCAAATTGATTATTATTGATAGTTATTCTATTATATGGAAAACCTTTTTAGGCAAAATTAATAATTGTTAACCAAAAGATAATTTGTTACAATTTGCTTTTATATTTCTATACATACATCCTATAAGGACGAAATCTACTGTGGGAATAAAGCTCATGTATTAGATCACATGTTTGTTCTTTTGAGTTTCCCTCTACTTCAGCACAGATAATTAAATTGGGTACTGTAGCTGCTATTTTTAAAATGTTAAAAATCAAGCATATATATATATAT
>BDUI01000398.1:115170-130050 GCA_002335545.1 Apodemus speciosus | reverse complement strand
AGAGAGAGAGAGAGAGAGAGAGAGAGAGAGAGAGAGAGAAACACATACATACACACACAAACACACACACCAGAATTTATATTCATTACTTCCTTCTCCAGAAGGATTTACTGGCTTCAAATTTCATGAAAGATCATATTGTACTGTTTAATGTGTTTGTTTCAGAAATATATTGAACTATTCTATGTCTAAGACAATTATTAATGATCATGGAACTGTGGTATACAGACTAAAGTCTATTTCTAACAATGAGTAACTTAAAGGAATTGTTCAAAAATCAATCCCAGGTAACATTAAACCTATCGTTTGACCACATTGGAGCACAAATAAAACTTTAAAATATATTTGCACTATATATATATATATATATATATATATATATATATAGTTCTGTAGTCACTGTAAGGGCCTGTCTAGTTTTATACCTGGTGATTTGCTTCATGTCTTGTGAACAATCAAATAATTGCTGCATGCATAAGTAAATAAATGATCACCTTGGAACTGTATGAGCATTACAGGTCCAAGGATAGAGATTATAAGTATTAAAAAAATTAAAAGTCCTATAAGAAAAATCAGGAAGATGGAAAATTAATATTAGTGTGAAATTCAACTGTTAAGAAAGACAAAATCATGCAGCTCTGCAGCTTTCCTGACATATAGAAGAGATCTTTCAGCAAGCTGTCATATCCTTTGGCTTTTATCTGTGACGTTACATAGCTTTAGGTGTATTGAATGTGTTGTAGATGTCTCAGTTAAGGATGATTACCCTTTCTTCAGTATTTCTTTGCATTTTGACCATCTGTGACTTAATTTAACTAAAATTATAACTACATAATTATTTATTTTTATAATAATACTATTTAACATTTTTCCATCTATTTTTCTTTGATATTTTGTTTATATTTCAAATGTTATCCCTTTTCCCTGTTGCCCTCTCCCAGAAACCCCCTATCCCATTCCTATCCTACCTGTTTCTATGAGGGTATTCCCACACCTACCCACCCACTCCCATCTCCCCAACCTCAAATTCCCCTACACTGTGGCCTCAAGCCTCCACAGAACCAAGGGTCTCTCCTTCCATTGATGCCCAGCAAGGCCATCTGCTATATTTGTTGCTAGAGATGTGGGTCTCTCAATGTGTACGGCTTGGTTGGGGATTTAGTACCTGAGAGCTCTGGAAGGTGTCTGGTTGGTTAATATTGTTGTTCTTCCTAGGGGATTGCAAACCTCTTAAGTTCCTTCAGTCCTCTGCCAACTCCTCAACTGGGGATCCAGTGCTCAAGCCAATGGTGCCAGCATCTGCCTCTGTATTTATCAGGCTCTGGTAAAGCCTCTCAGGAGAAAGATATATCAGGCTCCTGTCAGTAAGCAAATCTTGGCATATACAATAGTGTCTGGAATTGCTGACTATATGCAAGATGGATCCCCAGGTGTGGCAGTCTCGTATGACATTTCCTTCAGTATCTGCTCCACACTTTGTTTCCATATTACCTCCTGAGAGTGTTTTCTCACCCTTCTAAGAAGCACTGAAGGACTCATATTTTGGTCTTCCTTCTTAGCCTTCATATGATCTGTGAGTTGAATCTTGGGTATTCCCAAATTTTTGGGCTAATATGTACTTATCAGTAAGTACATACTGTGTGTGTTCTTTTGTGACTAAGTTACCTTACTCAGTATGATACTTTCTAGTTCCATCCATTTGCCTAAGAATTTCATGAAATTATTCGTTTTAATAGCTGAATAGTATTTCACTGTGTAATTGTACCACATTTTCTGCATCCATTCCTCTGTTGAGGAACAGCTGGTTTATTATCCATCTTCTCCCTAATATAAATGAGGCTGTTATGAACGTAGTGGAACATGTGTCCTTATTACATGTTGGAGCATCTTTGGATATATGTCTAGGAATGGTATAGCTGGGCCCTCACTGAGGAAACTCCAGACTGATTTCAAAAGTGGTGGTTCCAGCTTACAATCACATCAACAATGGAGGAGTGTTCCTCTTTCTCTGCATCCTTTCCAGCATTTGCCATCACCTTAATTTTTGATCATAGCCATTCTGACTGGTATGGGGAGGAATCCCAGAGTTGTTTTGATTGCATTTCCCTGATGACTAAGGATGTTGAACGTTTATTTAGGTGCTTCTCAGCCATTTAGTGTTCCTCAGTTGAAAATTCTGTTTCATTCTGTTTCCCATTTTTAATATGGTTATTTAGTTCTCTGCAGTCTAACTTCTTGAGTTCTTTGTATATATTTGATATTATCCTCTATGAGATATAGGATTGGTAAAGATTTTTTTCCCAATCTTGTAGTTGCTGTTTTGTCCTATTGACAGTATCCTTTGCCTTACAGAGGCTTTTCAGTTTTATGAGGTCCCATTTGTTGATTCTTGATCTTAGAGCATAAGCTATTGGTGTTCTGTTCAAGAACTTTTCCCCTGTGCCCATGTGTTCGACGCTCTTCCCCACTATCTCTTCTATTAGTTTCAGTGTATCTGGTTTTATGTAGAGGTCCTTGGACTCCACATAAAATCTCTATGTAAATCTCTTGGACTTGAGATTTATACAGGGAAGCAAGTGTGTATCAATTTTTATTCTTCTAAATGTTTACCATCAGTTAAACCAGCACAATTTGTTGAAAATGCTGTTTTTCCCCACTGGATGATTATAGCTATTTTATTAAAGATTAAGTGAACATAGGTGTGTGCCTGCCAGTCACTGTACCAATACCATCCAATATTTATCACTATTGCTCTTTAGAACAGCTTGAGGTCAGGGATGGTGATTACCACAGAAGTTCTTTTACTGTTGGGAATAGTTTGTGGTATCCTGAGTTTTTTGTTATTCCAAATAAACTTGAGAATTGCTCTTTCTAACTCAGTAGAGAACTGAGTTGGAATTTTGATGGGGATTGCATTGAAATTGTAGATTGCTTTTGCCAAGATGTACATTTTTACTATATTAATCCTGCCAATCCATGAGCATGAGAGATCTTTCCATCCTCTGAGGTATTCTTTGATTTTTTTTCTAAAGAGACTTGAAGTTCTTGTCATACAGATCTTTTACTTGTTTGGTTAGAGTAACAACAAGGTATTTAATCTTTAAGACACCAAAGATGACCTGGAGTATAGAAAACTCCGTGGTTTTAAAACCTGTGGTTTTTAAGAGGTATCTTAGACACTGCCCAGTTCTCTCCATTGTTCATTCATAGTCTACTGCTATTCATATTCACTTAAAATTTATTTGAAAATTTTGTTCATATCTTCAAATCATATCTAGCATCAAAAGTCTACATGCATAATGATTTATCAAATTTATATCTTAGTATCACATCTTCATAATGGCTTCTTTGAAATTATTAACTGAGATAATCCATATAGATCTACATATTATTATATGCAGTATGTACTTAACTTAAAGTGGTTGTCGTTTTCTTAGAGACATACCACAACAATTATTAGAGTGAACAATGGAAAGACAACATTTGACATCATAATGATGCACTGACATCATGATGATGCATGCAGCGTGTATAAATCCTCATTTGACATCATGATCCACACACACTGCATGCATGAAAAGAAATACATAGAGAATACTCAATATGAGCAATTAATACATTATAACAAAAAGGTACAAATATAATGGGATTGGAACTAATACTTGGGAAATGGGCTTAGTGTCATTATGTAGTAGTTGTACTTGATTTTCTTCAAAAAAATGAGGATTATGTTGCATTCTGTATGAAAATAAATGTTATCTTCCAGAAACTTAGTAAAATTTATGTTTTTAATTTTGTAAACAGCATTTACGTTGTAATAAGAGGTACTTAGAAAATAATTAAAAAGATGTTTCTTATGCTGTCTTTCTATCTTGAAAATGTTCCAGTATTATCTACTTTCAGCATGTGTAGAAACATCTATTTACTGACAATATTCTGTTAACACTGTAACAGTGGTCCCCAATGTCTTAAGAGAAAACGAATAATTTATCAGAACTTAGAGTTTTTACTAAAACTATCAATTGTTTATTTTTTATTATCAATTACAACTTGTTTTTGTAATTGAATAGTGTTGAATTGAAAATGTATCAGAATCTACAGGTGCAAAAATCATTGCTCATCATTCAGTACTCATTTTAGTTTTCATAGGTCTTGAGTCATGAGGAACATTTCTAAATACAGATAATGATAAAGAAATACCTCATGACAAAATATTAATTCTTTAATGGGATAAATACCTTGAAACATATATTTCARGAACTATATAACTTCAGGTATATTATTCAGAATCAATAGATCAATCTCTGTAATTAGGGGATATTTTATTTCCATGACATATCATAAAATTTACCCTCTGTTTTAGAGTTAAGAGATAAGTATCTTGTCAAAGTTGTAGTTATACGATAACCTATTCTGCTGAATTTTATCAGCTTTAAATGCAGTTCATAGCACTTACACCTTAGAATTCTGCTGTAATGTCTGAGAAACACTTAAAGAAATATTCAAAATCTGTAGTCTTCTGGGAAATGCAAAACAAAACAACTCTGAGATTGGATCCATCAGAATGGCCAAGATCAAAAACTCCAGTGACATCACATGCTGGAGAGGACATGAAGACTGCTCCATTGCTGGTGGGAGTGCAAATTTGTGCAACAACTCTGGAAATAAACTTGGTGTTTTCCCAGAAAATTAGGAATAGTTCTACCTCAAGGTGGAGCTCTACTGCTCCTTAGCATATACCCAAAATATAATCCACCATATCCCAAGGACATGTACTCCATGATGTTCACAGCAGCTTTATTTGTAATATACAGAAACTAAAAACTCCCTAGATGTCCCATAACTAATGAATAGGTAAAAGAAAATATGGTACATTTATACAATATTACTACTCTTTTTTTTTTAAAAGACATTATTCAATTCGCAGGCAAGAAGATATCATCCTAAGTGAAGTAGTTCAGTCTCAGAAAGACATGTCTGATATATATTCACTTGTAGGTGGATAATAGCATAAAGTATAGGTTAAATTTGCTACAGTCCACTGACCCAAAGATGCTAAGTAACAGAGAGAGCTCAAGGGAGGATGACTGAATCTCACTCTTAATGAGAAACAAATAGAAGTGGGTAGAAAAAGCAAACTGGGAGGGAAGGGAGGGTAAGGATGGTGATCAAGTGTAGAAAGAGCCAAGATGGAGGGGGATGGAAGAGAAAAGGGAAATTGTTAGGGGTGATATTTCTGGAAAAAGCCTAAGACTAGGCAGAGGAGAATCTATGGGGTTGACACTATCTGAAATTATCAGCAGCAGAGGATAAGGAGACTGAAGTAGCCACTTCCTGTAGCCATGAAGGCCCTCCAGTTGAGAGAGGGGACATCTAACCACCCACATTTGCCCAAATTTCCCCTGCCTATTGGAAAAGCAGGGACAAAAATATAGCAGAGACTGAGGGAATAGTCACCCAATGACTGGCCCAAATTGAGACCCATACAATGAATGGGTAAGAGCCAATCCCTGACACTCTCAATGATACCCGGCTAAGTTTGTAAAAAGCAACCTAGCACAGTTGTCCTCTGAGAGACTTTACCCAGCTGCTGACAGAAGCAGATGGAGAGACCCATAGCCAAACTTCAGATGGAGTTCAGGGATTCTCGTGGAAGAGTTAGGGTAAGAACCAAGAGACCCAGAGGCAAGAGGCACTCTACACTAATACTTACAGAATGAACTAACCTGGACACTTTGGAGCTACCAGAGACTAACCCACTAACCAAAAATCATACATGGACTGTACGTGGGCTCTGCTGCACATATGTACAGATGTGTAGCTTGGTATTCATGCAGAGCCTCCAAGAACTGGAGTCATTTCATTTCTGAATCTGTTGCCTGCCTGTTGATTCTGTTCACCTAACTGGGCTGCTTGTTTGGCCTCAGTTGAAGCAGATATGCCCAGTGTCTTGATGTGTTAGGGTTAGTTACTAACCAGGGGTGCCTAACCATTCTCAGAGGAAAAAAGAAGGGATTAGGGTAAGGTCTGTGTGAGGAGGATACTGGGAGGAGAAGGAAAGCTCAATTGAGATTTTAAACAAATATGTAAGTAAGTAAGCAAACAAATAAAAAAAATACGGGATTTAGTATTCACTTTATAATTGTACTCAGGCTCCGATAATGAGCCAAATGTTATTAATTTATAATATTTAAATGAGAAAAGAAATGAGGTTTTGATGATAATATTATAAGAAGTTGTAGCTTTTCAATTTCAAGGTTTTTGTTTTGGTACACTACAAAACATATTCATTGATTTTTGTTCAACAAGTCTAATCACATCTAGCTATAAAGCTGTTCCTTTTACACATATTTATAAAATTTTCCATGTAATTCTTAAATTATACTTTTTGTAAAATTTAGGTACATTATCTGGCTAAGAGTAGCTATGACACACTTATGTAGTCATCATGCAAGTGTACATATAATTCTATAAAAGTGCATCCAAATTATTTTCCAATAATATTTCAAATTTATACCTTATATTTTCCTTCAGTTCATCATATTGTCATGCTTTTTCCTCTATTTTATACATTTTGTTTAAATGGTTTTATTACAGTTCATCTTTATTTTTTTCTTTAGTTTTATTCAAATTCTGAGGTATCAGTAATATAACATTTCACAGCATAAACTTAAGTAAGCATCATGTGTCAAAATACACTAATTTGTAAAGAACACATTGCTTTTAATTACACATGTTGTTTTGTTCAGTAAAAGGCAGAGAAAATTTAACATGGCAGATGGTGGGTGGGTGTATTACATGTTGGCCCAGATGATCCTGGAATAATAAATGCTGCAAAGAGTAATTTAGAATGTGTTGATAGTGAGCTGGATTGCTTGGAAAAAAATTAAAAAGTAGCAGCTCATATAAGCAGTAATTGTATTCAAATATAATGGACACCAAATACTGTTTCTTATCAATGTACTATAACTGATTTCAAAAGGACAATTGGACTACATATTTTCATATATCTAGTTAATCTGTTTAGTATATATTTAAATTTCTGTATGATTAATATCACAATTTCAATTGGGCCCTGAAGACTTGAAATACAGAAGGCAGTCTTCAGTTCATACAGAAAATATGAAGTATTTTGTTTCTTCTGCCAGTGCAGAAAAGACATAGCAGTAGCAGCGACAGTGTAGATGCAGTCACCAGCAAGGAACAAATAAAGGAAAGCAAGCAACGATTTTCCCTATAGTGTCTTATTTCAGGGCAAGCATAAAATGCCAGTTATTCCACGGAAAACTCTGTCCTCAGTTAATCTTTGGAGAGAAAACCCTCTTTGGTCACTCAGATTCATGTTGGTTAGGTGATCCCTGGCTCAATCACATTGACAACCATGATTAATGTCAAGCACATCCTTCCAGCTTATACGTACGTTTTACAAAAGAAGATTTTTCTACAAAAAGTTTTCAATGTTTTAAAAGAAATAATATAAAGGTATATAGGTATTTAAAAATATAAATGTCACTTGTGCATTTTTGTAAATATAAATAGTCATAAACATGCTATATTACAGCTAATCTGGGTATGCTCTTAAAATATGATTCTTGAATAAACATCCTTTAATATTCCTTTGTTAAATGATTTAATTGATTTTTCTATACAATTGCTTACAAAGGGGAACATACAAACATTGTATACATCATAATAACTCTTACAATAACATATGTAAAGTTGATTATTCATCAATTTTCTAGTATATATGTTAAAATCGTTTTAATTATAATTATGTTAGTTATCAATGTTAAATTAATGCTATGTTTAGTTTTATCTCTCTACAAAGCTTTGAGTTTAAATATTCCCTCATTTAACATGAATAATTATGTTTAATATTATCCTGGAATGGCATAAATGAAATTTAAAACATTAAAACCTTACCAACTGGTAAATATAATTTTCCGATTTTATAAATTACCTCAGGAATTATATGATTTTTGGTCTAAATATCTTATGTAACATTTATAACAGTATTTTATAATTTAACACTACTCCTTTGTCTCAAACTTACAGTGTTAATAATGATAAAAATTTTACATTAGTATGCAACTATATATTCAAATGTCATTTTAAAGATGGATTCATTATAAATCTATCGAAACCCTTTTCTTGCATTTTTTTATTTGTTGTGATAATATCACAGAAATCAGAAGCAGACCATTACAGAAATATTATTTTGATATTTATTCTATTTTATGAGTAAGTTGTTTTATTTGTGTATATGTTTGTGAACCACAAACATGGATTTTGTCAAGAGTAGACAGAATATGGTGTTGTAGTCAATGGAATTGGAGTTGTAATTGCATTGTAACAATAATGCTTGTGACTTGCGCATGTGATACTAGAAAACAATCCTTGTTTCTTTGGGGTAGCAGCAAGTTCTCTTATCTGTGGAGTCATCTCTCCAGTCACAGCTTTTCTTTTTTTTTTTTTCCTTTGTTTGTATTATTTTCTTTTTTTATTATTTTTTATATTCTTTGTTTACATTCCAAATGATTTTCCCTTTCCCGGTTCTCCCCTCCCCAAAAGTCCCATAAGCCCTCTTCCCTCTGCCTGATGCCCAATTAAATCCCTCCCTCTTCTCTGTCCTGGCAATCCCCTACAATGCTGTATCAAGCCTTTCCAGGACCAGGACCCTCTCCTTCCTTCTTTTTTGGGAATGATTTGATATGTGATTTTTGTCTTGGGTATTCAGAGCTTCTGGGCTAATATCCACTTATCAGTGACTGCATTCCATGTGTGTTCTTTTGTGAATGAGTTACCTCACTTAGGATGATATCTTCCAGTTCCAACCACTTGCCTAAGAATTTAATGAATTCATTGTTTTTAATTGCTGAGTAGTATTTCATTGTGTAAACAAACCACATTTTCTGTATCCATTCCTCCATTGAGGGACATCTTATCTATGGAGATTCTCTACAGTCACACCTTTTCTTACTTATATTTTTTTATGCTTGGAGAATTTCAAACATGATTATAATGTGTTTTGACTGAGCCCTTGTCCCATATCCTCTCCATTATTTACATCACTATCTCCCTACAAGTATTTGTCCAAATCTCTTCTCTGTTGACACCATGTATGTGGATGTAGGGCAATGAAGGAGAAACAGCCTAGATATCTACCACTTAATGAAATTATAATGAAAACATGTTACTTATATACAATGGAATTCACTTCAGCTGTTATGAAACATAAAATTAAAATGATTTCAGATAAAGTGGTAGAGTTAGAAATAATCAATAAGGTAACCAAGTTAAAAAAAGACGATGTAATTGTTTGGTTTTACATATGGATCCCTAGTTTGGAAATTTTAGATAGGTATATTTAAATTGGAGTCCTATGGAGGTCAGAACATTTTCTTAATACAATGCTTAAGTAGTGAAATTCATAGTTGAGCAGTAACATTTTGAAAAGTATTAATCTCAAAACATTATACCTAAAGTCAATGTTGTAAAACTTACCTCATCTTAATAGCCTTGATGGTATGATCACATGTCTATCAGAAGTCTACCATGAAATATCACAAGCTACATTTTTAGAAATAAGACAACAAAATCACATCCATCCAGTCAAATAAAGGTTTTATTGATGCACAATGAATACAGTAGTATATAAACTCTCTCCATATATATGGAGAATACATATATATTCTGCTATTATACTTCATAATTTTATAGATTGGATCATTTGTGGCTCACCAGTTACTTTAAACCATAGTAGAACCCATCACGAGGCACATGACAACACTATTCAAATGCAAACTACATGAAATAAGTAATTAATCAGGAGAAATATGACTAGTTAAAATTACTGTTTCAAGGGAAATACAAGTTAGTACAAGAGGAAATATGTACATTTTTTTTCTGAGAAGTATGCTCATAGCCTTGTCTCTTGCCTCTTAAAACCATTCCTGAGATGATTGTGATAATGCACATTCATCTGTCTGGTGAGTTGTTATACATGGCATTCTAACTTATCAAATGCCAGACGCAAGCTTACAGCCACATACATCTGCTAATAAATGCTGTGCCTTGTGTACTTACTGAAAATACTGAATAGTTTATAATATTTACATTTTGAGCTCTTGGCATCAGATTTAACATGCTCAAACTTCAGACATGGAAGGATAGGAACATGATCACACAGACTCTGGCCCCAGACTCTATATACTCCGTAAAAAGACGAACAAACTGATGGTGGCAGCCTTAATTGTGAAGCAGAGATCTAGTTAATGGGACTCTCTGATATATTCACTCAGTCCTATACCGGAGTGACTTTCTTCAATTTTGTGGTGGTGGTTTGTGTTGTAAATGTCTTCTAGGGGTTCCAGTGTGGGGCTTCATCTACAGCCGTGCAAGGCTCAGGGGTATGGACCTTAGAAGGCACTGGTTTATGAGAGTTCTAAAAATATCATAGATTTTTTCCATTCACAGATTCATACTGCTATTGAAGGCAGTGCCTAATTATGAACATAAGCTGTCTCTCCCTCTGCTGGAACTTCTTTCTGAAGTATTTTTTTTTATAAATCTTGATTTTATTAATGATTCCAAAATTATTTTCTTTTAAATCTATCCATAGCACAATGTTGTGTAAATGCTAGCTAAAGAACCTAGGAAACCAAGATAAAATCCTCCCATTTCTGTGAACCATCAAAATAAAGAATGTCTTCTAAAATTTTATTCTGACACATAAAGATGACAAATTTCAATGATTAAGATTTAGAGATGCAGATAGATAAGAAAGCAAAAGTGAGCCCCCTGAAATAGACACTTCTTAGAGGTCATTTGTTTTATTGGCTACTTTATTTATTTACATTTCAAATGTTATCCCCTTTCCTGATTCCCCACCCCAGAAATGTGCTATGCCATTTCCACTCCTTCTGCTTCTATGAGGGTGTACCCCTACCCACCTACCAACTCCTGCCTCCCCACCCTCAGATTCCCTTACACTGGGGCATCAAGCCTTCCCAGGACCAAAGGCCTATTCTCCCATTGATGCCCCAAAAGGCCATCCTCTGCTACATATACTTCTGAAGCTTAGAGCTTCTCTCCACACACCCTGTTCCTTGAGTTGGAGGGTAGTGACCAAGGGGTAGGGAAAGAGAAAGAAGGAAAAGATGTTGATTTAAAAATGAAAAGCCAGGTAAGTGCTGAAGGAGAATTAAAGACAAACACCAGGAAAAAAAAGGGGGGGCAGGGGAAGGGAGCAATGAGGCGAGGCAGGGGAACAAAATCAGAACCCACTTCAGATCTGAATCTGCCTGGAAAAAATGAAAAGTTCTTGAGTCTCATAGAGACATTATTAGGAGCAGCCAGGTCTGTGGCAGGGTGTTCAGGCCTCTACAGCCCATCCTTGGCTTGGCCAGTGGCATCCTCCTCATCTTTCTTCTCATTCTCTTCATCTTCATCTCTATCATTCTTAAGCTTCTGCTCTTCATCCTGCTATTCCTTCATCTGCTTCTCTGGACTATTGGTGACACCCACATCTCATTGCCAAATTTCTCTGCATTGGCCTCATCATTGTTGATGAGGAAGTTATCAAAGTTGTCTGTTTGTTGGTTTACACACTGGGAGCTCTGGTTGGTTGATATTTTTGTTCTTCCTTTGGGGTTGCAAACCCCTTCAGCTCCTTCAGTCCTTCCTCTAACTCCTCCATTGGAGACCCTGTGCTCAGTCCAATGGTTAGCTGCAAGAATCCACCTCTGTATTTGTCAGGCTCTGGCAGAGCCTCTCAGGAGACATCTCTATCAGGCTCTTGTCAGGATGCACTTTTTGGCATCCACAATAGTGTCAGTGTGTGGTATATGGGATGGATCCCTAGGTGGGGAAGTCTCTGGATGGCCTTTCCTTCAGTCTCTGCTCCATACTTTGTCTCTGTATATATTCCCATTAGTAGTTTGTTTCCCCTTCTAAGAATGACCTAAGCACCCAAACTTTGGTTTTCCTTGTTCTTGAGCTTCATGTGGTTTATGAATTATATCATGAGTATTCTGAGCATCTGGGCTAATATCCACTTATCAGTGAGTGCATACCATGTGTTATATTTTGTGACTGAGTTACCTCACTCAGGATATTTTCTAGTTCCATTCAATTGTCAACAAATTTCATGAAGTCATTGTTTTTAACAGATGAGTAGTACTCCATTGTATAAATAAATGTACCATGTTTTCTATATCCACTCATCTGTTTTGGGACATCTGGGTTCTTTCCACCTTCTGGTTATTACCAATAACGTTGCTATGAACATAGTAGAGCATGTGTCTTTGTTATTAGGAAAGGATAGAAACAGGTACCTAGACAGGACCAATGGTGTAAAGGAGATGACTTAGGGAACCTGAACAACTAGCAGCACAGTCTCCTTAATGAACCCCCATCTGAAGGGTTCTTCCCTTCTAAAGGAAATAAGCTTTTAGTTTCACTCTGAATTTCTGTCTCTGTCATTACAGGGGTTTTAATTATTTCTCTCTCTCAGGTAACATGCCCAGAAATACCCTAGAGAATAACCAACAGTCACTCTTGTTACAATTCTGGGAGTTCGTTTTTAGGATTTGAGACTCCCACAGTTGTAATTAATGTCTTCCTATAAAAGCCTCACTCCTCTTCTGTTTTAGCATAGTAATCCTCATTACATTTAATTGTGCAAGGGAGTTGTTTCCTGCAATAAAATGCTCACTTAAAATATTCTTTCATTTTAATAATCAGCTAAATTGAGAAATACTACTTTAATATTAAAGTTAGATCTAGTGATGAATTATATTTAATATGAAGTCTGAAATTTAATATTGATAAGTGTAAGATATGTAATGTGTAATATATGTAATATAAGTATGGGTTTTAGATGTGAATAATTATAACTGAACCTAAACCTATCTCAGATCCAACTGGAATCCTATATGCCACCATTATAATTTCATTTGTGGATCATGTCAAGCAATATGAACTATTAATTAAACAATTTTGTTGCTAAATATCAAAGGCATTGTAAACTATTACACATCTCAGCATTGTAGCCATGGTATTGGATGCATTTCCTCTGAATACATCTTTTATATTTAAAAAGATACTGAAGTAAAATGAATATAAAAAATTAAAATCAATCAGGATAGCTTTGCAAATATCTAAGGAGATATAATAACGTGAAACTACGATAATATTAGTAGTAAAATCAGAAGTAGTAAAATTCAGTATAAAATTATGGTGTTGGTTAGTTAATGATATTTAACATTTAAATCTGAAAAGTGATAGAATTGAGAAAATTACAGTTTGTTTTGGTTTTATTAACATTTAATTGTGACAGCAAAAATATTTTGGGTAGATACTCTGAAGAAGAGTTTAAATCAGTACTGCAATGTTTTTTAATTTTGTGTTTGGAATATGCTTTTAGCTTTGTGAAATAGATTTTATGTGAACGTTTATTTTCAAATGTCTTTCTCTGAACTATGTGATTAAAAATTATTTAATGTAGTATGATGGAGACTCAGTAATTCAGTAAATAATGATATTTTCTGTGCAAGTATGAAGATCTGTCTTCAAATGGCCATTATCATTTTTAAAAGATCAAGCATGAGCACATCTCTATATCCCCAGCATTGCAGCAAAATTAGGAATATCCTGAGAGCTTTATGGTCAGACAGCCTAGGAAAAAGATCTTCTATTTCAGCAACAGATACTCTTTTAAGGCAATAATGTCAGGAGACACAAATGTATATGTGATGATCTCACCTCTAAATGTTTAGCAAGGGCACAAAGACCTATATATTCATTCACACATATGAATCTCTTCTTGAAACACAAACACAAAGAAATCTTCACGCAAGAAATCATATAAGAAATAGATGGTGGCCATATATAAAGCTTAAGAATACTTGACAGTTATAAGAACCAATTAAATGTCTGAATGCTGTAAAGCAAATGTATGTTTTAACGTTTACTCAACAGATTTCACTGGCTATACAAACTGTTCTTAAGACAGGCCCCATTCCAAACAGAAGATGGCCAATACACAATAAATTAAATGGTACTATTGTAGACTTTGGGGGAAGAAGAGCTCCTTAAAAAATAGAAAAGCAACCATACCCCAAATTTAAATTATTTTTAAGATATATCCATTAATTATTTGTCTTCAAATAACAAAGACAGAATTAAAATAAAACATCAACTCAGAAATAGGTACATTTGTAGCCCTTGAATGCTAACAGGGGTCATAAAGAGGGCATTTTGGAAACAGGTTCTCCTAAAATTGGCGCTTGGAAGACAAGATTTTGACATGAATACACTGAGATTGAGTTTCATCATATTGGGAAGATAATCAAACAAAAGTGAAGGAAAATCCTAAAATATTATAAAATAACTTTAAAATTATATAAAGGAAGATCCTACTGGCATTGGGTTCAGTAATGCTCTTTGGGGTTTTGTGCCAAAACTACAAATAGCATTACCTCAAATAAGTAAATATAACTTCATAAAACGAATATCTGCACAGACAAAATGACTTATGTTCAACCAAAGCTGCAACTCATATACCCAATGGACTTAAGGTCCAATATTTCAAAACATCTTAAATATCAGCCCCTGGAAAATTAATAAGAAGGAAAACAATTTATATCTGATCAGTACTTTGAACAAAGAAAAGAAATAATAATAAATGTTTTCAAATGGTTGCTGATAACAGTGATCCCAAGAAGAATTCCAATTGCATCTATATGAGATGTTACTTGTCATTTACGTGAATAATTGTTGTCCCATAAAAAAGAATTATTCCATTTATAAGTATGTTAGGGAAATAGATTATTGAGTGGAATGTTATATTAGTATAGAGATTATGGAAAGTATTCTGTG
>BDUI01000398.1:45742-63875 GCA_002335545.1 Apodemus speciosus | reverse complement strand
CCCCCAGATGTCCCATATGTCTTTTTCCCTCCCCCGGTTCCCCCATTCACCCCTTCCCACTTCCCTGTTCTGGTATTACCCTGCCCTGCTGCATTGGGTCTTTCCAGAATCAAAATAAGCCCAGAGACAGATGATTTTAATCACAGAATTCTACCAGACATTAAAAGGGTAACTGACACTAATACTCCTGAAAATATCCACAATAATAGAAAGAGAAGATTCATTTCCAAATTTATTTTATTAAGCTGCAGTGACCCTGATTCCAAAATAGCATTAAGGTTCAACAAAGAAAAAAATTAGAGAACATTCTCTCTCATGAATATTGATATAAAATTAATCAGTAAAATACTAACAACCCCAATACAAATAACATATCTAAATATTATCTACCATGATCAAGTAGTCTTTATCTCAATGATATAGGCATGACTCAACATTTAAAACTATGTGAATGTAATCTACCACATACCAAATGAAAAGAAAAAAAAAAAAAACACATGTTCAACTCATAAGATTCTGAAAAAGCCTAAAACATGATCTAACACCCTTTAGATAAAGTGTTGGAAAGATAACCAAGATATACCTAAATATAATAAAGTCAGTTACAGCAAGCCCAAGACAAGCATCAAATTAAATGGAGAAAAAACAAAAGCAACTCCACTAATATCAGGATCTCCATATATATTCAATATTGATTTTTAAAGTTTAGGTAGAGCAATAAGACAACTACAGGAGATAAAAGGAATACAAACTGGAAAAACACAGTCTAACAATTATTATTTGCAGATTATAAGTTAGTATATATAAGCAAACCCCAAACTTCTACCAGGAAAACTGCATAGCTGATAAACAACTTTATGGAAGTGGATAGATAAAATATTAACTGGAAAAGATAGTTAACCTTCTATAACCAGAGGACAAAGTAATAGAGATTAAGTCATGGAAACCATATGCTTCAAAATACCCACAAATAATGTAAAATTGCTTAGTGTGTTTCTAACCAAACAGGTGATAAGCCTGCAGAAAATAAACTTCAACTTTCTGAAGAAAGATATTGAAGTGGATATCAAAAGTTGGAAAGATCTTTCATGCTCATAGATCAATAGAATTGACACAGTAAAAAATGGTTTTAACAAAAGCAATCTATAGTTCCAAAGGGTTTCAAAGCTATCCCTATCAAAATTCCAACCCAATTCTAAATAGTCCTTGAAAAAATAATACTCATCTTCATATAGAAAATGTAAAATCCCATGACAGTCCTGTACAACAAAGGAAGTATCACTACCCTGATTTTGAAACTCTACTATAGCTATAATAATTAAAACTGAATGGCTTTGGCATAAAAACAAATGTGTTGATCAATGAAATTGAATCGAAGACCTAATAGATGTAAATCTAAGCAACTATGGTCATATGATATTTGACAAGCCAGAATTATTCAGCAAACATTAGAAAGCATATTCAATGAATGTTTGAATCTATGTAATGATGTAGCCATGTAGAAGAATATAAATAGATAAATATTTATCATCCTTTAAGAAATTGAAGTTTGAAATCCCCAGCCAGCCCTGCAACACCCAGAGGAACCTTCATTCCCAGGCACTCTAAGAAGTGAAGGATCATAGGAACAGAGGTGAGGAGGACTTAACATCTGTCCCATCACCACTGGGAATAACTGTGACCATCAGGTGCCAGGGACACAGGAACACCACCTGACTAGTGGCACACATTTTTCTAGTCTGGGCTGGTTTACCTTGGGAGCAAACACCCCAGGCAACCCACACAACACATAGAGGAACCTCTGCCCCCAGGTGTTCTAACACACCCAGGATCATAGGATCAGAGGAGAGAAGGACTTAACATCTGTCACATCACGACTGAGAGTAATTGTGGTCAGTGGGACCCAGGTAAACAGGAACTCTGCCCAACCAGTGGTGCTGGCTCCTTCCAGTCTGGGCTAGTCTATATTGTAAGTGAATTCCCCAGCCAAAACCCAGAGGAACCTCTGCTCACAAAATGCCAGGAGCTTGGTCACACCAAGATTCCAGGGCCCCAGAGGCAGCTTGACTCCCAGGAGCTCTGATATACCCAGGATCTCAAGATCAAAGGATCCCGGAGTCACAGGATCACGCAGACAGCTGGACTCTGAAGATTTCTGACAGAACCAGGATCACAGGAAGGACAGCATAAAGTCACATATAGTGAGGGAAGGTAGTATTAGAGATAATCAGATGGCAGGAGGCAAGTGTAAGAACATAAACAACAGTATCCAACGGAACATGGCACCATCAGAACACAATTCTCTCAGCATAGCAAGTCCTGGATACACCATCACACCTGAAAAACAAGATTTGGATCTAAAAATCACTTCTCATGATGATGATAGATGACTTTTAAAAGGTCATAAATAACTCCCTTAAAGAAATACAAGAAAATACAGATAAACAGGTACAAGTGCTTAAAGAGGAAATACAAAAATCCCTTAAAGAATTACAAGAAAACTCAATCAAACACACAAGGGAAATGAGCAAAAACATCCAAGATTTTAAAATGGAAGTAGACACAATAAAGAAATAAAACAGGGAGACAACAAAGGGGTTAGAAAACCTAGGAAAAGGATCAGGAAACATAAATACAAGCATCACCAACAGAATAAAAGATATAGAAGAGAGAATCTCAGGTGCAGAGGATACCATAGAAAACATCAAATCAACAGTCAAAGAAAATACAAAATGCAAAAAGCTGGTAAACCAAAACAACCAGGAAATTCAGGACACAATGAGAAGACCAAACCTAATGATAATAGGTATAGGTGAGAGCAAAAATTCCCAGCTTCAAGGGCCAGTAAATATCTTCAACAGAATTATAGAAGAAAACTTCTTAAACTTAAAGAAAGAGAAGCCTACAGAACTCCAAATAGACTGGACCAGAACAGAGGTTACTCTAGTCACATAATAAACAAAATACCAAATGCACTAAACAAAAAAGAATGTTAAAAGCAGTAAGGGAAAAAATGTCAAGTAACTTATTAAGGTGTACCTATCAGAATTCCACCAGACTTCTCACCAGAAACTCTGAAAGCTAGAAGATCCTGGGTAGATCTCATACAGACCCTAAGAGAATATAAGTGCCAGCCCAGGCTACTATACCCATCAAAACTCTGAATTAACATAGAGAAAATAAGATATTCTATAACAATATCAAATGCACACAGTATCTTTCTATAAACCCTGCTTTACAAAGATAATATATGGAAAATACCAACACAAAGAGGGAAACTACACCCTAGAAAAAAGCAAGAAGGTAATCTTTCAATAAACCCAAGAAAAGATAGCCACACAAACATAATTCCACCTCTAACAACAAAAAAAAGAAGTAACAACCACATTTCTTTAATATCTCTTTACAACAATGAAATCAATTCCCTACTAAAAAGATGTAGACTAACAGACCAGGCACATAAACAGGACCCAACTTTTTACAGTATATAGGAAATGTACCTCGGTGACAAAGAGACATTACCTCGGAAAAAAGTATGGAAAACAATTTTCCAAGCAAATTGTTTTCCAAGAAACAAGCTGGAGTAGCCGTTCTAATATAGAATAAAACTGACTTTCAAGCAAAAGTTGTCAAAAAAAGACAAGGAAGGATAATTCATACTGATAAAAGGAAAATCTACCAAGATGATCTATCAATTCTGAACATCTATGCTCCAAATGAAAGGGCCCTTGAATTTATATCAGAAACTTTGCTAAGGCTCATAGCACACATTGCTCCTCATATAATAATAATAGGACACTTCAACACCCCACTCTCAGGAATGGAAAGATCATGGAAACAGAAACTAAACAGAGACACAGTGAAACTGACAGAAGTACTGAACCAAATGGATCTAACATATATTCATAGAACATTTCATCCTAAAGCAAAAGAATATACCTTCTTCTCAGTATTCCATGGTACTTTCTCCAAAACTGACCATGTATTTGGTTATAAAACAGGCCTCAGCAGATAATGAGAAGATTGAAATAATCCCATGCACCCTGTTAGATCACCACGGTCTAAGGCTGGTATTAAATTCCAACAAAAATAACAGAAAACACACATACACATGGAAGCTTAATAATGTTCTAATCAGTGGTAACTTGGTCAAAGAAAAAATAAGAAAGAAATTAAGGACTTTTTAGAAAATGAAGACACATCATACCAAAACTTATGGGACACAATGAAAGCCTTGGTAAAAGGAAAACTCATAGCTCCAAGTGCCTACAAAAAGAAACTGGAGACAGCTTACATTAGCAGCTTGACAATACACTTGAAAGCTCTAGAACAAAAAGAAGCCAATACACCCCAGAGGAGTAGACAGCAGGGAATAATCAAACTCAAGACTGAAATCAATCAAGTAGAAACAAAAAGATTATAAAAGTAATCAACAAAACCAGGCACTGGTTCTTTGAGAAAATCAACAAGACAGATAAACCCTTAGTCAGACTAATCAGAGAGCACAGAAACAGTACCCAAATTAATAAAATCAGAAATGAAAAGGGAGCCATAACAAAGGAAACTGTAGTAATTCAAAAAATCATCAGATCATACTACAAAACCTTATACTCAACAAAATTGGTAAATCTGGATGCAATAGAAAATTTTCTAGACACATGCAAGCAAATGGTTTAGTTGAGAATTCTATCAGACCTTCAAAGAAGTTCTAATATCAATATTCTTCAAATTATTCCACAAAATAGAAACAGAAGGAACACTATCCAATAATTTCTATGTGGCCACATTTACACTTATGCCTAAACCTAACAAAGACCAAGTAAAGAAAGAGAACTTCAGACCAATTTTCCTAATGAACTTTGATGCAAAAAATTCAATAAAATTCTTGCCAACCGAATACAAGATCACATCAAAACGATCATCCACCACAATCAAGTAGGCTTCCTCCCAGGGATGCAGGGATGGTTCAATATAGGGAAATCCATCAACATAATGCACTATATTAAAAATCTCAAAGAAAAACTCATGATTATGATCATTTCATTAGATGCTGAAAAAGCATTTGACAATATTCAGCATCCCTTCATGTTAAAAGTCTTGAATATGTCAGGAATTCAATGCCCATACATAAACATAGTAAAAACATTATACAGAAAAACATTAGCCAACATCAAACTAAATGGAGAGAAACTTGACTAAACTCAGGGACTACCTAAGGCTGCCCACTCTTTCCCTATCTATTCAATATAATACTTGAAGTTCTAGCTAGAGCAATTAGACAACAAAAGTACGTCAAAGGGATCCAAATTGGAAAAGAAGAAGTCAAAATATCACTATTTGGAGACAATATGATCATGGAGTTAAAAGAGAAATTTGAAAATTCATTTGGAATATTAAAAAACAGGTTAGCAAAACCTATTCTCAAAAATAAAAGAAGTTTGGGGGAATCACCGTCCCTGATCTCAAGAGGTATTACAGAGGAATAGTGATTAAAACTGTATGGTATTGGTGCAGAGACAGGCAGGGAGAACAATGGAATAGAATTAATGACCCAGAAATGAATCCGCCCACCCATGGTCACTTGATATTTGACAAAGGAACTAAAAACAGGCAGTAGAAAAAGACAGCATTTTGAACAAATAGTGCTGGTTCAACTGGAGGAAAAAAATACAAATCGTCCCATTCTTATCTCCTTGTACAATGCTCAAGACCAAGTGGATCAAGGAACTCCACATAAAACCAGAAACAATGAAACTTAAAGAGTAGAAAGTGGGGATGAGCCTCAAACACATGGGCACAGCAGAATATTTCCTGATCAGAACACCAATAGCTTATGCTCTAAGATCAAGAATCAACAAATGGGACCTCAAAAGTTGCATAGCTTATGTAAGACAAAGGACACTTTCAAAAGGACAAACAGCAATGAGCAGATTGGGAAATCAATCCTTTTAACAATCCTACAATTGATAGAGGGCTATTATATACAAAAACTCAAGAAGTAGAACTCCTGAGAATCAAATAACTCTATTAAAAATGTGCTACAGAGCTAAACAAATTATTTTCAACTGAAGAAACTCAAATGGCTGAGAAGCACCTAAAGAAATGTTCAACATCCTTAGTTATTAGGGAAATGCAAATCAAAACAATTCTGAGATTCCACCTCATACCAGTCAGAATGGCTAAAACCAAAAACTCAGATGACAGTAGATGCTGGCAAAAATGTAGAGAAAGAGGGACTCTCCTCCATTGCTGGTGGGATTACAAGCTGGTACAAACACTCTGGAAATCAGTTTGGCAGCTACTCAGAAAAGTGGACATAGTACTACCTGAGAACCCAGCCATACCACTCCTGGGCTTATTCCCAGAAGATGCTCAAACATGTAATAAGGGCACATACTCCACTATGTTCATTGCTGCCTTATTCATAACAGCCAGAAGCTGGAGAGATCCCAAATGCCCTTCAACTGAGGAGTACATACAGAAAATGTGGTACATTTACACAGTGTATTACTACTACTCAGCTATTAAGTAATGAATTCATGAAATTCTTAAGCAAATGGATGGAACTAGAAAATGTCATCCTGAGTGAGGTAACCCAATCACAAAAGAACACATATGGTATACACTCACTGATAAGTGGATATTAACCCAAAAGCTCTGAATACCCAAAATACAATTCACAGACCAGATGAAGATCAAGAAGAAAGAGCACCAAAGTTTGGGTGATACATTTCTTCTGAGAAGGGGAACAAAATACTCACAGGAGCAAATACGTACATAAAGTATAGAACAGACTGAAGGAATGGCCACCCAGAGACTTTACCACCTGCACATTCATCCCATAGCCGGTCACCAAACCCTGACCCTATCGTCGATGCCAAGAAATGCTTGCTGAAAGGAGCTATCTCCTGAGAGGTCTTTTTACAGCCTTATGAATACAGAGGCAGATGCTCACAGCCAATCATTGGACTGAGCGCAGGGTCTCCAATGGAGTTAGAGAAAGGACTGAAGGAGCTGAAGGGGTTTTCAAACTCATAGGAAGAACAACAATATCAACCACCCAGAGACCCCAGAGCTCCCAAGGACAAAGCCATGAACCAAATGGTACACATGGCTGCATAGGTTCAAGAGAATTACCTTGTCAGGCATCAAGGGGAGGAAAGGTTCTTGGTCCTATGCAGGCTCTATAGATGCTCCAGTATAGGCGAATCCAGGGCAAGAATGTGGTAGTGTAGTGGGTGGAAGAACATTTTCATAGAAGTAGGAGGAGGGAGAGTGGGATAGGGGCTACCCAGGAGGGCAGGAAATTGGGAAAGGCGATGACATTTAAAATGTAAATAAAGAATATATCCAATAAAAGAAGAAAAAATAAATTCAAGTTCAAGTGGATCAAAGACCTTAGCAGATAACCAGATATATGAAAAATAACCCTGAAATCATTTATGCAGGAAAGAAATTTCTAAGGAGAATACTAATATTATAAGTACTAAGATATACAATTAATAAATGAAACCTTGTTTATATGAATACCTTCTGTAAGGCAATGGACAATCTTTAGGTCAACATGGTAGCTTAAAGAATTGATATTCTCCTACACTGCTGCATAGGGGAACGGGGGTGGGGAGGGGAGGGAAAAAGACATATGGGACATTGAGGGGGCGGGGAAACCAGGAAAAAGGGAAATGAAATGTAAATAAAGAATATATCCAATAAAAAAATAAAAAAAAGAATTGAAAAAGATTTTCAACATTTCCATATCATATGGTAAGCAGATTTTTAAAAATATAAAGAACTCAAGAAATGATACATTAATAAGCTAGATAACCCAAGTAAAAATTGGTTACATGTCTAAACAGAATCCTTAGCAGAGAAATATTAAATGGCTGAGAATTACTTAAAGAAAAGATCAACATCCTCAGCAATCAAGAAAATGCAAATCATAAATGGCTCTGAGAGTCTAATACCAGTCATTAGTCCGGAGGGATGAAGCTCCAGGCAAGTAGAAGCTCAACTTTTCTAGGTTTGTGGATTATAGAGTTGTTATCACCAACAAATGAGCCTTCCCATCAGTTTGTGGAGAACCATTAATAAGCTTGAAAATATCCTGGGTAGCTCGGGGGTTCTCATGTTGCCCTTTTAGCTAACAATTTGTATAAATATAACCAATTCTACACAGAGTCAGGTAAATTATCTCTGCTGATGTGATTATATTAAACATTTCCATTAAAACCTGTTAAAACTCATAAATTAATTTACCATTGTTGCATGATTAAAAGTTACAAATCTATAAAATTTAAGCTAATAGTGAACCAGAGTATCAGAAATAAAATTGCATTTACCTGCCTTGTAAAAATATAAAATAACAACTCTAAATAGATTTAGCCAAAGGAAGGTTAAATTAAGGGAAAAAATTAAATATTTACTTTAGCATTTGAAGAAGATATAGGAAAATTTTAAAAATATGAGGTCAAGTTTACAAGAATTACTGCTAATAAAATATCCTACCTCTAATTCAATAYACAGATTACATGTAGTTCTTATCAAAGCATTAAAGTCTTGTTTGGAGAAGAAAGAAAAATTTGTATTTTGCTAAAAACAATTTTTAAAAGTCCATAAATACTCCAAATTATGGATCTCTCTTATGCAGACAGATCATAATAGGAGAATTTTTATACTATCTGTCTTCAAACTGTATGTATAGGTGTGATATCAAGATTTCATTTTACCAGTAAAACATGATACACAGAGTAATGGAAACAAGTATAAAGATTAAGAGTACTAAAACTATCTGGTCCTGTGCTTTTTTTTTTTTTTTTCATTGATAGACTATCAATGACCGCTTCTATTTCTTTAGGGGTTATGGGACTGTTTAGATGATGTATTTGATTCTAGTATTTGGTATCTGTCTAGGAAATTGTCTATTCATCCAGAATGGAGGATCTAGAAAAAGGGCCCTAGGAGCTGAAAGGATTTGCAGCGCCATAGAAAGAACAATATGAGCCACCCAGTACTCCCAGAGCTCCCAGGGACAAAATCATCAACCAAAGAATACACATGGAGTTACCCATGACTCCAGACACATAGGCAGTAGAGGATGATCTTGTTGGACATCAAAGGGAGGAGAGGCCCTTGGTCCTGGAAAGACTTGATATCATAGTGTAGAGGAATACCAGGACAGGGAAGCTGGAGAGTGTTGATTGGGGAAGGGGAGATGGCTTATGGGATTTCTGGGGAAGGGGAGAACCATGAAAGGGGACAACATTTAAAATGTAAACAATGAATATATCTAATAAAAATGTTGGAAAAATAGATTAAAAGTAAAGCTGACCATCTGCAATCAGATCAAAGAACGGAATTTTCATTAAAATGATGGAGAAATTGGAAATCATAATGCAGAAAACTGAAATTAAACATCTATCTCAGATTAGATAAAAGTAAAATCCATAAAAATTGAGTAAGCAGTTCGGTGTAAACCCCTGCTACTATCAAGGTAATAAAAGTAAACAGCAAATACTGCAGAATCTGGGAATAAGTAACAAAGTTTCAAACAATCCTCCAAAAGCTTATGGAAAGAAGCACAAATACACCTGTGGTACATTATGAATAACTATAATTATTCTGCACATCAAAGACAATACTCAATCAAATAAGTAAACAACCTAGATAAGATGATGAACTATTTCAAAATTATACATCAGGAGAAAGGGTAATATCAGCAATATGTCATGAAATTGAAAGAGTCTGAAGAATTTAAGTGTTGATAAACATATGGAGATGGAGAATTGCTGTATAGTAGTTAATGGAATATGACTTAATATAGCCAATGTGATGAATTATATAAAGGTCCTAAAAAACATATTTAAGTAGAACTACAATGAGGTCCATTGATACGGCTCCTGTGTATGCAGCCAATGAAGTAAACTATGTTGCAAAGTAAATAAAGAATATATCCAATAATAAAATAATGGTGACAAATATGAAAAAAAGAAATTTCCATTATTATATATCTCCCCATATTACCTCCATTAAATGTGGCGACTGTCATTGTTCAGTAATCCTGGAGTAGACAACAATTTTATAACATATAGTGCAGAATGATAAAATTAACTGTCTGCATGACTTCATCATAAAAAAAAAATTTGAGGGATCATACCGTCATCAGTTTCCTCCACCTTGTCCATGCATCTCTGTTGTATGAAAAACTATTCAACATCAATGTTGATATTTTTAGCTTTCACATATGGGAAAGAACATTCATTTAGTATGATTATGTCTACTATTGTATTCAAAAAAGAAAACACCTAGTCCAGATCAATTTGATTCTAGCATAGATTACTGTAACATTCATTGTAAATACTGACTTCCATTTACACTGTTCAACCTACTTTTTCTTTCTTTTTTATTTTTGATTTGTTATTAGATATATTCTTTATTTACATTTTAAATGATTTCCCCTTTCCTGGATACCTCCTCTCTGAAAGTCCCATAAGCCCTCTTCCCTCCCCCTGTTCCCCAATCAACCCCTTTCCTGCTTCCCTGTCCTGGTATTCCCCTACACTGCTGCATTGGGTATTTCCAGGACCAGGGGACTCTCCTTCCTTCTTCTTCTTCTGCATCATTTGATATGTGAATTGTTTCTTGGGTATTCCAAGCTTCTGGGCTAATATCTCCTTATCAGTGAGAGCATACCATGTGCGTTCTTTTGTGATTGGGTCACCTCACTCAGGATGACATTCTCCAGCTCCACCCACTTGCCTAAGAATTTCATGAATTCATTGTTTTTAATAGCTGAGTAGTATTTCATACTGACTTATTAAGTTGGGTTTTAAAGCCACCCATAGTTTCATCTGTTATTGGTTCTCTCTCTGGGGTGAGTAGATACATCTGTTTACATATCCTCAGGAATAGTACCACACAACAGATACCCAGAAATTGACCCCAAAATATAAGTATTAAGATTGATTATCACAATACAGAATTAAGGATCACTGTGACATATAAAAATAGCATATCAACATAATTATAAATTATATAATGAGTTATTATTTTAAAATGTATTGTATTCTTATTAATTGGATAAGTGTGTGGGTGTGTATGCATTGGTGCAGGTACCCTTAGAGGTAATTAGATAGCCTGGAGCTGGATTTATAGGCAGTGGTCCGTCACTTCATATAGGTGATGGGAACTGAATATCTGTCCTCTCATAGAGTAGTAACAGCTCTTAACCAGTTAGACATCTTTCTGGCATCTATGAATTATAGTAATATAAACCATATGATGTGCATATTGCTAATCTGTATAAAAATTCTTGTCTTTGCATTGATGAACACTCAAAATAAAAATTAACTCTAGAGAATCTAAAATAAATAAATAAATAAATAAATAAATAAATAAATAAATAAAAAAAAAAGAAAACACCTTCCAGCTCCATTTTTTTTGTGACAAATAAAACATCCACTAAATTTGGCCTTTACATATGATTGTCTTTATATTATATGTGTTTTAATCCACTTAACTTTCATTGAATAATTTTACCTATTAAATATATTGCCTATTGCAAAAAGTTTGATGATTAAAATGGGCACTAAGGGCATATATGATTTTATGCCATTTACATATATTGACGTCTAGAAAAATGGAATAATGTGTTGTGTATTGTCAATTGTATAAGGATATTTTTGATTTTTTAAAGCCTGAAACTTTTATTCAGGTTTAAAATGTCATGAATTTATTTAATTATTTGTGTACCTTCATAGTTTCATTGTTTTTTAGATTGACAGTGGCTTTTCAAACTAGGCAACATGCCATGTTATTGACAGTTTAATTTGATGTTCACTATTTTGAGTATTTTTAATATATTTATTGACAATCTTTTAATTTTTAAGATTAAATTCAAAAAGAGATTAAATTCATTAGTTTATTTTGTGCCTTTATTAAAACATGTAATTGTGTCACCACACATATATGGGAGCAAGAGGACAGATGTGAGGGCATTGGTATCTTTATACCTTGAAGGACCAGTATATTACACTCAGGTCTTCAAACTTGGAGGCAAGTGAACTTTCTGTCCACATTAGTCCTTTACAGCTGTGTCTATACAAAAGCAGTCAAGCTCAAAATTTTATTATTAAAAAATCTGAAAACAAGTATAAAAAATTTTTATGGAACATATACATAGAGGAAGGAGCCTCTTTACATATATACATATGCATACACATACACATACACACACATACACATACATCATATACATACACATACACATACACATACACATATATATATATATATATCTAAACATTACTTATATTTTCCTCTCATTCATGACATAAACTCTGAAGATTTGCCTGGCTGAAATAGACTCCTATGATAGTTCTTGTGGATTTTATTTTAATAATTTTTTTCTCATTAGCATTAGTTATCTGAGAAGTTTCTAAAGATTATGTTGATCGTATTCTATTCTCACCTATCACCCAAATCTTTCCACATCCACAACTCACTTTGCTACATTCCAAAATTTCTCCATCCAACTTCTCTAACGTTCACCATTTTGCAAATTCTGTTTTCTTTGTTTATTATAGTCACAATTCATTCATATATATATATATGTATGTATATATATATGTATGTAAATACAAAATGTTGAATCAGTGTTACTTGTATGTATATTATTTTAGGGTTGACTACTTTGTATTACATAACTAATTATTGAGATCCTTCTCATAGAAAATTAATTCTTACAGTCTCTGAGTCCCTGACTACTTGTAGCTCTTCACGTAATTGTGGAACCATTAATGAGATGCTGAGGGAGGACTTTCTTGTCTAGAAGAAACAATATTGCACACTTTTAAATTTTTTTTCTTTCATTCTTTTTTCAACATTTCTGCCTTATAATTCTTGAGCCTTGAGACTTGTTGTCAGTATATACTGTAGATATGTCAGGCATGGGTTGCCACAATGACATCACTTTGACCTGTAATAGATTTCTGTACTGATCTATTTGTGTTGCCAAAGTAGAATTCTTTGATGTGGGTAAGCATTATGCCCTCAGATACTGTTCTAATAGTTTCTGAAAATACAAATACACATACACACCCACATACACACATGCACACACACATACACACACACACACACATATATATTTCAAACTTAAATGGATTACAGATTTGTCTTTTTCACAAACACATTTTGTGTAGATCCTCATAGTTTTGATATATGTAGTTCATATCAAATTACAGGCAAATTGTTTAGTTTGTATCAGAAAAATCTTAAAATTTACATTATTTTGTTCTCCCTTCTAAGAAGGACTGAAGCATCCACACTTTGGCCAAAGCCTGACAAATACAGAGGCACATGCCTGCAGCAAACCATTGGACTGATCACTGGATCCCCAATGGAGGAGTTAGAGAAAGAACTGAAGGAGCTGAAGGGGTTTGCAATCCCATAGGAAGACAAAAATATCAACCAACCAGAATTCCCAGAGTTCCTGGGGACTAAACAGCAGTCCAATGGAGGGACTCATAGCTCCAGCTGCATATGTAGCAGAGGATGTCCTTGTCGCTCAACAATGAGAGAAGATGCCCTTCATACTATGAAGGCTCCATGCCCCAGTGTAGTAGAATGCCAGGGTTGGGAGGCAGGAGTAGGTGGGTGGGTTAGGTAGCACCCTCATAGAAGCAGTGGGAGGGAGGATGGGATAGGAAGATTTTGGAGGGAACCTGGAAAAAGCGATGACATGTGAAATGTAAATAAATAAAATATCCAATAACAATTTACATTATGAAACACCAACTATGTTATTTTTTTGCCTAAGAATAGTATCTTATCACTGATCTCTTATTTTAAAATATATGTTTACACAATTCCTGTTTTTAAAATAAGTACTTCTTTTCTTTTAAAARTGAAATATTAAATGCTACCTGAAGAAAAATTTTGTTTTACACATCTCAATTATATATGTAGGTCAATATAAATTAAGTATAGGTGAAACTATTTGTTATAGCTTTTTAATAATTACAAAAATATTAAATGATCTTACTATCTACAACTTAATGTTTCCAGTTTTAGCTACAAGRTGGAAATATACAATGTCTCTAAAAACCTAAACTGAAATCTACTCATCCATTAGACTTTTATCTTGGAAGTCCTGCTTCTTCTGACTCCAGAGACCTTTCAGAGTATTGGCTAATCAATACCTACTACTAACTTCTTGATTATGTCTTTAATGTCCAAGATGAGAAAACTTTAGTGTTAAGTAAAAGTACAAGGTCAATGTGAATTGTTGTGTGAGCAAAGATTAGCAAATAGATTGGTTATTCCCAGAGCTGCTGACTTACCTCCAAGCGGTTCCAGAGTACATTGCAGAAACCCCTTTAGAGGTAGGTTCACACTGTTATGTTACTGATGTAAGAATGTTTAACATGGTACCTAACTGATAATTTTCCCAACATCATTTACTGGACTAATTTGCTAGAGGAAAAAGCCCATTTAACTTGTGCATTTACAAACACATGTACACACACACACAAGCACAAGTACACACACACAAATACATATACAAATTGTGTTTTTACAAATTGCTTACATTATGAAGTATCTTAAGGGAAAGGTCTAATTTATTTGGGCATTCACACACGCACAATCATCTTTATATAAATCGATGATTTTTGATTCCCACGTTTAAATACCACCTATTAATTTAGGTAAAATTCAGAACTCTTTCTTTCAATTTCTTAGACTGAGACCTCTGTAGATTATTATGGAAAGGATTTACGTTAAAAATTGTAACTGTACTTATCCTTTACTGCTAGAACACTTATCCTAATATTACCCAGATTCTTATGCCAATATAGGATCAGTGATAGTTCTTTATGGTATTTAGGCATTAAATATTTTCACATAAAGCTTTCTTTCTCTATTATGTAGCTTCCTAATTACTATTTCCCCTTATATGCTATTGAAATATTTCACAGTTTCTGAGTAAACATAATCCTGATGATACATAAGAGAAATAACTTCAATGCTCTAATATGACACCTGTCAATTTCCAATTATTTTAGAGGACATTAAGACATACCACATCACACACTGCAATAGCCCTTGTATTTGATGTGTACACTGTTTATTCAGTGTACACAACTATTTCAGTGTTGTTACATTCTAATAACATCAATATATTTTTTATGAAATTTGTTTTATTCCAGAGACAAAACATTACTTTCTTCCTATATTACTTTATTCTTACTTCCTAAATTATTTTGTATACTTCAAAAATGTGAATTTAATGGGGCAAAATAATATTCTTTGCTTTCAGGACATTTATCTATTTTCCATGGCCCTCCTACATAATTTCTTTACACTCATATTCACCAATCTTTTCTATATAGTCTTAGTTATTTTAAACTGTTTTTATTCATTTATGTTTTATATGTTTATATAATGCATCTTAATCTTATTTTTCCATCATCCAAATCTTCCCACAGAAACATTTCTCAGAAAAACCCACATTGCATTTTTGTCTTAATTAAAAAAAAAAGAAAATAAGAAAACAGTCATGCAAAATACAAACAGTGATAATGAAAAGCAGCATGGATTCTACTTTGTGTTGAACAACTATTCCTAAGCATATAGTCTTACTCGGAGTGTGGAGAACATACCCAGTATTACTATATTGAAGAACACTGAATTTCCCTACCCCAGCAGCTTTCCATTATATATATAAAAAAAATCTTCGTTAATTGTGCTACTTTATACCCAACTCTCCTTTTCTGTACTTGGACTTTAAGCTCAGTAAAACTTACATAGCTTTCTGTTACAGTCTCTGTCTCCATAGATATATCGACAACATTCTGTCTAGAAATTTGTGTGTGTGTGTGTGTGTGTGTGTGTGTGTGTGTGTGTCATCACGATGTCTTGATTTTACAATCTTTATGAGTTGTCTTTCACAAATAGTCCAAGCCTTATGTGGGAATTGTAATAAAGTTATCCCATTTTAAGCTGAGTGCTATGAAGTCTCTTATTTTCTGTATGTTGCCCTGTTGTAGGCCTCTGCTATTTTCATTACCAACTACTTCAAGAAGCAAATTCTCTGATGCAAGTTCAGAGATGCATTGAATAAGGTATGCAATGTTTGATTAGGAATCATTTTGACACTATGTTTATTTATTGGAATAAATGGAATAGTTTTTTTCCTTAGGGCCTATGGCCTGAATTACAGCAACAGTCATGGGTTATATTTAATCAGGTAGACCTTCAAACTCAATAATGTTACTCCCATAACATAAATGTCATTACTGTATTGTAATATCATATACACAGGTTGCTATTATAGCTCATGTAATAATCTCAGCTAAGAGATTATAATTTTTCTTCTCTAGCCACATGTGTTAAATCTGACAGCACTATTAATGTTGGTCATAGGGGAATGGTGGTTTAGTTTAGCACCAGGTTTGTTTCTCCATGTTTGACGATATAATTAATTAGTGTCTTTAGCAATAGTGTCTTAGACTGCCATAGGTTCTTGGGAATAAACAATAACATTGAAAATTACCAGTAATGTTTGGGGGGGTCATCTATAGGACACTTTTGACCAACAATATAATAAAATATAGACCATTTCTTATACTGGATGTATTGGTCACATCTCTGGTTGTCAGTATGGGGTCAGCAATATTAAAGGTTTTGTGAAGGGCAAACAGATTGAGGGTAAGAATACCTGAAACAGCCTGACTCACCTGCAGATCCATCGTATATACAGTTACCAAACCTAGATACTATTGTGGACACCAACAAGTACTTGCTGACAGGAGCTTGATATAGCTGTGTCCAGAGAGGCTCTGCCAGTACCTAACAAATACAGAGGTGGATGCTCACAACCATCCATCCACTGGACTGAGCACAGGGTCCCCAATGGAGGAGCTAGAGAAAGGACCCAAGGAGCTGAAGGGGTTTGAAACCCCATAGGAAGAACAACAATATGAACCAACCAGTACCCTAGAACTCCCAGGGAGTAAACCACCAACCAAAGAGTATATGTGGAGGGACCCATGGATCCAGCCCCATATGTAGCAGGGAATGGCCTTGTTGGACATCAAACAGAAAAGAGGCCCTTGGTGTGTGAAGGCTCATTGCCTCAGTGTAGGGGAATTCCAGGACAGGGAAGCAGGAGTGGGGAGGTCAGTGAGCAGGTGGAGGGCGGGTGGGATAGAGAGTTTTTGGAGGGGAAAACAGGAAAGGGGATAACATTTGAAATGTAAATAAAGAAAATATCTAATAAAAATTTTTAAGAAGTGATGTGCATATGGACTCAGAGACTGAAGCAGCCATGCACATGGTCACATTCATCTATGGGAGATGGAGGTCTCAGTGCTGAGAAAGAAGCCCCCTTCCCATCAGTAGAAGGACAGCAAAGTACAAACTCAAGAGCATATTCAGAGGTGTATTTGTCTCATTCTGGGCATTTTCTCTCATTTTTATTAAATTTTACTGGTATTTTGCATATATGTTATAGGTTAGAATTTTGTGTCTTCATGGTATTTCTGGGTGTGAATGTGCGAGTCTCAAATATACACATGCTTATATGTATTTCTTCTGTTTTATCTTGATTCTTTTATATTCTATTTGTTTGTTTTGCCTTATTGAGGTTTGTTTGTTTTTATTTTATCTTATTTAACTTATTATTATCGCTATTATTATCAGAATTAAATTACATGATTTTTTATGGTGAAGAGATACAGTCATGTGAATTCATGGTAAGTGGGAAGGAGGAGAGGATCCAGGAGGAGGTGGTGAAGTAATTAGCATATACTATATAAAAATCTATTTTTAATTAAGAAGAAGAAATTGAAGAATTGCACTTAGAAGTTAGACCCCAGAAAACCAAATAACCCTATTAAAAATGGGGTACAGAGCTAAACAAAGAATTCTCACCTGAAGAATTTCAGATGGTGATAAGCACCTTAAAAAATGTTCAACATCATTAGTCATTAGGGAAATGCAAATCGAAACAACCCTGAGATTCCAGCTCACACCAGTCAGAATGGCTAAGATTAAAAACTCAGGAGACAGCAGGTGTTGGCAAGGATGTGGAGAAGGAGGAACACTCCTCCACTGCTGGTGGGATTGCAAGCTG
>BDUI01000397.1:239070-263144 GCA_002335545.1 Apodemus speciosus | reverse complement strand
ACACACACACACACACACACACACACACACACACGAAATGGCAGAATCACACCATTGCATGCATACATGCACATGCAGAGCAGTGAAAGAAAAACAAGAAGAGGGCCAAGAATCAATGAAAAAAATAMTAGAAATCAGGTCCATCACCTTGAATCAAACAAGTTGGCTCATTAAAGGAAGTGATGGGAGACGTGATGCCCTATGGAGAGAGAACCTGATCACCTGAAATAAAATGAAGTGTCACAATGAAAAGTCATGTCAGGTTTGGGCRCACTTAGTGGAAAGGGCAGGGATAGGGAGAGGAGGTGCTGTTTTTGAAGGGTCCTCAGGAGAACAGATGATTATTCCTGTAGCTCCCAGACAGACTGGTGGCAACTGGGAAGACAGGCTCTTGCATCTCAATGGGGAAAGGGAATGACCAAGACAGGCAAAGCAAAAGTGCTGGTTGAAGAATGGCCATGAGTAGGTAGCAGAAAAAAGGAAAAGCAAAAAGAGAAGAGCAGAGAGAATGAAGTGAGTGAAGAGGGGGTGGAGACAGGCTCCCCCAAGCCGCCTGCGTACGCGCAGGTATGCACTACAGCATCCAGACTGTCAGACACTCACAGGCCTAGGGTGGAAACCAGGAGGGAGGCTCAGGTAGAAAAACAGTTGATGCTAGGCTGGGGAAGACAAGCCAGCATCTGTCTTTTGAAAACCTAAAATAATCAAACAAATAAATATCCTGTTATGTACCTGGATGGAGCCCTCTTGAACTTACAGTTCCTATGAATATCTGTGCAAGACTGGGTATACTGCCATTCTGTAACAGAGAAGTAGGAGGCTTTTGGGGTGCCTTTTTCTCCCCAAGGATACAGACAGTGGTCAGTGGTTGATGGGGAAGACATATTATCTTCATTAGTGTAGCCACTGATAAAGTGTCTACATCCTAGAAACAAAATCTCACCATTCCCTTATAAGCAACTCTAATGAAAATCACTGAGTTACACAAAACAAAACAAAACAACAAAAGAAAATGCAAAACAAGCAAACAAAAAACCATAAACCCAAAAGACAGTTTGGTAGAGGAAGGAGCTCAGTGGGAATGGGAAAGAAACAGGAGAAGAAGGTAGGTAAATGTAGGAGAAATACATTCTGTACATCTATGAAATGAAACCCGTTATTATGTATAATTACTCTATGCTAATAAAAACATTTTAAAAGGCATGTATTTAACTCCAAATCTCTGGAGGCAACACCTCTCAGCCCTTGACTGTCAAGTCACTGTGAGCATTATGTGAAGGAAACTCCTAGAAATAATCTCTCAACTCCAAGAGAAGAGCAGTGAATAGCGAAGGCTTTTAACCAAAATCAACCATGACAACTATGCCTCCTCTGGGAATTCTTGGTGAATGTCCATAGGGAAAGGATAAAGGCTCAAGGCCAACTCTGTTGAAAGTCTCAAAAACCAAGATGGCTGCAGCTAACAAATGACTTCTCAAACCACGGGACAATGTCAAAAGTAATAGGGCCAATTGGAAGGAAAGTCCTAGAAGGAACACAAAGAATGTTGACCACCCCAAAAAGAGTGACCTGCAAAAGGTTCTCAGGTAGATTTTGTCAAAATGAGCCTCATCTACATGGGAATGTTCACAGACATTTCCTATCAATGGCGACCTCAAGAATGGACAGCATAGAAGCTTCTTCCCTTTGGCATGACCCACAGTACTCAAAGCACTTGGCCAACAGCCATGGAAGGAGAGAAGATGTATCACAGAAGGCCATTTATATAGGAAGGAACTTTCTAGAACTCCGGGAGGAAAATATTGGTATCACAGAAAGAAAGGGCAGAYCCTGTCATATCTTCAATTGACAGCACACAACAAAATCTTTGGCTRTAGAATAAAATAGAACATGGCTAAACTGGTATCTTTTTGTTTACCTCACTAGGATTGAGAAAAGGCAKGAGGAAGGGAAAAGGAAAAGAATCGGTAATGTCTTTTGTTGGCAAAAAGCAGGGAGAGCAAAGAGCTTGGCTAGCACAGAGCAGCGGGTAAGTGGACGCCATCCAAAAGACAGAAAGATCACCCCGAATGAAATGTTAACAGGTTTATTGACCACAGTGTCACCCCTTATTTCCCAACACAATGGTCATCTCCATGAATTCTGTGAAACCCCACTATAAATCATTTAACATTTACTGGAGCATTGAAAGCCGCCAGGCTTATGTGTTGGAATGCGACTTGGAGGACTAAAATTGTACGTGGTGGCCTGAGCCTCACACACACTGAAAGACAACCCGGTCTTCCCTTTACTACTGAAGAGGCTCAGCAACATKGAGCAGCACCCTCCCCTGTCAGCTGTTCTCAGGAGGGACTGCCACCTTCCCTACCCTTCTCCTCACGTACGAGCTAAGGTGGGAAAGATTCCCAAAGATACATATGTGAGCTGAAGAGAACAGCGCATGCTCATGAATAAGATACATATACAAACACACAGGGAAATACATATGAATGTATATAGGAATACATACATAAATACGTACATGAATATGTATCCAGACATGAATATGCATAGCTACGTGCCTGAAGCTTGGCCTACAAATCTGTCATCTTCATGTGCACAAAGATTTTTCTGTTTCTCTTAAGGCTGATTATAGCCTGGTCTCTGTCTCCATCTACTCATTCTTCTCCCCAACTGGAATGCTCAGTCTCCATGTCTACACTGGCTTTTGTGAAGTCAAAGCCTCATCTCTAAGCCTAGACTGCTTCCTAACTCAGTTTCAATGTACACTCACCATCCTCCAGAAAAAAAAATCAGGAATTCATATCAGTGGCCTGAGTGACTTCCCATCCTCAGCTCATCCCTGCCCAGCCTGTCTTCTGCCCTCATCTGTCAGTGTAAAGAATATCTTCCAKACAACGTCCRTGTACCCCAAATATTAGGGATGTCAAGTCCCAGGATCATCACCCTCTCAGTTCTTCAAGTTCCTTACAATGGYGCTCYTCAGGRCTGTCACAATTCCCTCCAACCTGGGATTTTAACTACATACACTGGCAGATGAATTATCCCAGCACACAGCTCTGAACATGAGTCATTTATGCCCCGAAAACCCAAGCTGTGCCCACTGTGCCCACTGGTTCTGAGACAGTCTCCAGAGAGCTTCTTCATGAGTCACAGAAGTTCATTTGAAACCTTGGTTAACATCTCATTCCTGGGGAATGTGGGAAGATCATGAAACCTTTCAAAGGTCCAGTTTCCTCCCTTTACTGTCACCTGTGAGATAGAACAGATATAATACAGGATGAATATTCTTCAACAGAAAACCTGAGAAATCACATGCTTCTAGAATGTCATGAAAGTGAGCCCCAAACTATCAGATTTTAGAGTTCTGAGATTTTTTTTTTTAGATCAGGGATGTTCAACTGGTCAATTCTATGCAAAATACTTCATGCAAAATTTCTGGTCAAAAATATTTCAGATGAGGAACACAACCTAGAGAGTTCCCTTCCTTGACTGATTATGAGTAAAATAAAATATAGATGTGTATTGAATTATCCATAGCTGAGGTGGCTGCCTTTCCCATAGCAAAGTATGTCCACCAATGCGTTGTTACTGGATAAATTCCTTACTCTTCGTCCGCCAACTGTGTTTCCAGCTGATTTTCTTTCTCACCCTTCTGTGATCAGTGCATTGAATAAAACTGTTCATGGTTGTGCTTCAGTACCAAGATGTTAGAGTTTTGTTGAATATTCAGTTACCATGAATCAGAACAACACTGCTCAAGAATCTAATGGCCACCTCTGCTGCTAACTCGAGGTAAATGCCAATTGTTTAACTACTTAATTCCTCGGACTGGAGACTGAGAATGAACGTGGCTCATTCTCAAAGTTGCTTCAGATAACAGTAAAGATGTTATAGACTCAATCCATGACGCAGGGTGGACAGGGAGGGAGTCAGATGGTCTTGTATGGAGGGGCCTTGTGTATTTCTTAACACACAGAAATCTAAAACTGAGCTCAGACCCTTATTACCCCAACTCCTTTACCAGTAGTTGGTAAATATATCCTTTTCTTAGTTAATTTAACACTGACATAATGGGGAGAATTAATTTGTATCTTAATAGCTCAATCGTACATATTTTCTTTTCCTGTTGTAAGGAAGATTTTTTGATGACCTCAGGAGCCATCATGAGGACAAGACGGCATCATACCTGAGTGACTTAGCATTGCCTATTATCTGTGTCTTTAATACATTACTTCTAATTCCAAAAATCTATGCACTTCACAGACTGCCGTGTGAACAAATGTATAGCAGTTCCTCCTAGTGACCTATGCATTTGTGATTACTACACACTCTGACCTCAACGACCACACCCGTGTGTCATCTTCCAACAGCCTCTGTTAACAACCCATATGTTCACACTGCAAGCCTAAAGCAAAGCTGCCTTTCGATCCAGCTCCTTCTTAGTCCGTCAGCTAGTGCTTTAAGAGAATGGGTGGTGTTCTGTGATTGAAAAACTCTCTAACTGTCAAAACAAGAACCTGACTGGGTTATAGTCAGAGGCTTGTAATGCCAAGGCGCAGCCAAAAGCCAGAGCATACAATAAAAAGGAAAGTTCCCCATTGTTCCGGGAAGTCTGCTTCGACACGGTGCCCGCCCATCCAGCCAATTCAAACGACACGAAAAGTAAAATCTCTGGCTACGCTGTAGCCAATCCAGCCAGCGGATTTCCTTTACTAACTTTATTTTTTGTAATGTCCTCTAGACTCATCGTAAATCATTTCCAATCTAATTCTCTGGCTTCCCAATTTTAACTGTCGGCCTTATTTAAAGCAGGGTCTCTATATTTAACAGATCCCACAGCCGTACTGAGAGCACCAGAGCTAAGAAAGCAGACGCCATTCTAAAACGCCTGATTCGCTGTGCAACTTTTAAAGCAGCTTCAATGTTGAACAGCTCAATTGTCATACCTAGTGGAAATGATATATATGATTTTCTGCTAATGAACAAAATGAGAAATTCCCAACCTGCCTTGAACATGGCTTCAAGCTTCTATGATCTTTGGAAGCTGTGTTCAGGGTGTGTTCTAATCCACCCGTGCTCCATCATGGGCAGAAAGCAGAATTCTGGGGAATCTAAATACACCTTTCCTTGTCTGCAGTGAGACACATGCTGTTAGGGCTGGCATTTTGTTAACCTATAGCCTAGGATGGCTTTTACTAACATTGAAAATTAAATGATATTTTCTAAGGCACAAGGTAACAGTTGACAGTTGCTTTCAAGGGTTCTCAGGGGAGGGGAAAAAAGGAAGAAGGAAAAAAATGTGGTGGCAGTTACAACAAATTAACAACATATAATAAAAACGCCATAAACATGCGGCATACATAATAAATCTAATCAAGTCTACAAGGCAGGCAGATAAAAATGATTAACGGCCACTATCCCCGAAAAGGAAAGAAAAACTCTGTCCCCAGTTGTTCATCACAGCTAATGCTCTGACCCTAAATCTACCAGGAGTTCGAATGATCTTTCAGAGTCACACTTTGTCTCACTTCCTATTGTATTTTCTGAGAACCCAGGAAAACAACCCAGCAGAGCAGAGCGAGCTGTAATGTAATGAAAGCGGCAGAGGGAGGGGGTGGGAGGGGTGGGGGAGTGTAAAGATTCTCAGAACTTTTGTCTCTATTAACAGAAATTTTAACAATAAAGAAAACCAAAACTCTAATGTCTGGGCATAGACATGATAAAAGGTACTGTCTGGAGGTAACACACAGTCATTTATTTCTTGTCTGAATTCCCAGGTCTGATAGGGTTCAAGTTGGTAGAGGGCCCTGGCCTATCAAGAATCTTCACAGTAAACAGGTAGGGGATGAGGACATTAAAGCTAAGAAAGGAGCCTGAACCGCCGCTGGACCACGAGACAGAGTCCATGCCTAACAAAGGGCCAGGGACTCCTACAAAAAGGCAYGTGAGCTTTATTCTGGGTGTAGGCCACTGCCATTAGAGGGACAGCTCTGTCCTCTAAGAGCTGTGACCAAGAATCATCAAAGATCAGCACCCACACATGGGGGGGGGGGGAGAGTAAATAAATAGAATTAAGTAAGTTACCTTACTTTTTTTTTAACTAAAAGTGTCTCAAATGAATAAATCATGATTTGTTCCTCAAAGGGGGGAAAAACAAAACAAAGGGATCTCAGAGACTTCCCTGAGACTTAACAGATTATGAGCAAATTAGAACAATTAAAAAACCATTAAAGATAGAATAATTGAGAATACCTGTTTGGGTAACAATGACTCTCTTGAATTCCTCATATCAGAGGGTCTATTTTAAATCAGTTTTTGTAAAAACTTGCATAACTTAGCAATAATTGTGGATTTTTAACTGTATCTATATCCACAAGAACATAAAGTGAAAACCATAAAATACAGACTGACTCCAGCTGCTAAATGTTGGCATTTTGTCTTTTTTTTTTTTTKTTTTTTTTTTTTTAAAAAAAAAAAGTTCAAAAATCTGTTTCCTTAAAGCAAGGAAATGTGGGAAAAGGCCATCATGCCGGTGGGAACCTTGAGCAGCCGGTGCTGTGGTTTCTTGCCGAGACAGCAAGCTTTCTTTCGTGAGAGAGAAACCCGCTGCCAAGGCAAATATTGTTTGCCTTCACACCCAAGAACAAACTGTGTGCATGGCAGAGGCTGGGAAGGACTAGGAGCAGCTGGGAAGGACCGAGGCAAGGTAACAGCAGTGTCAGGCTACGGTAAACTGGTTCTCACGTTCCCATCCTCAAGTCAGCATCCAAGACATGCCAGAGCTCTCACCTGGCATCCCAGCAGCAGGGATGCAGGCCAGGCTGCAATTCACAACCCCTTTATTCCAAGTCAACAAGCTGAGAGGCGCCGCAGGGGGTGGGGGTGGGGGGAGCGGGAAGGAGGGGGGAGGGAGAGCAAGCAAGCAGGGTGAGGTGAGACAGAGAGACAGAGACAGACTGACTTGTGGGGGGTGGGAAGAGCCTAAGGAACAAGGAGACCCAGGCTTTAAAGATGTTATCAGAAATCTTCGCGCTCAATGCAACGTGCAACCCACCTTCTCTCCAAGCAGGAAATGCTCCCTGAAACCTTGTAAACCAAAAGCTGAAAGTTCTGACAAAACAAACTGAAGGAGCAGCTCCCCAGGGCCTCAGGGACCGCATACCAGCAGGCTGGGGTGGGGGCGTATGGCAGAAATCCAGCAGTGCACAAGTACCCCAACGCTTCCCCGAAGAGAAAGGTTTACCCCCAAGAGGACATCCTTGCCTATAGAAGGTTCAAGTGAACAAAGTTTTAACTGCTCGCTGACAAGCTGCCATCACTAAGTCTCCAACTCAAAACCGTTGAATAAGAAGAATCTGTAGATTCCCTTGTCCATTCCACTCTGAACAGTTAAGATGGCTGAGAGGGGGAGGTGAGAGAGGCCCCTGGTGGGATGGAGCCTGCCCTGCAGGAATGGCTTTCCTTCACACCCATACTTAAGAGGGGCTGGGAGYGTCCTATCCAAAGAAGAAAACCAAAAACCCACTGTTCCACCCAAGTCTCTCTTCTCTGTGAGCACTATGACTTAGAGTGGCTCACAAAATACCATCAAGAGACCCAAGACACTATAGGAAAGAAACAAGAAACGGCATGAAYGGAAGATCTGAGTGTTCTCACCAACAGTTATAAAGTTTGCCCAAAGGAAAGAAAAACAAAGTACACATTTCCAATTCTAGATTGGATGTACTAAGACTTCAATATTACGAATTAAGATGTCTTGCTTCTTCTGGTTTAAAATTAGAAACCTTTGTCTTTTCTGCCTGACTCACCCACATCTCATGTCCCCCATCACAAAAACTTTGATAGTTTACATACAGGTTGGAAAAAAATACAACTCTGTCCGGCGACACAAAGACAGGTTTTCTTCCCCTAAATCAAAAGGACTATAAGAATCTGCTGACTGCTCCCCCCCACACACACCAGACACCATCACAGAGCCAATGCTGCAGGCCTCCAGGATGATTGATGGAACTCACTGGTTCTTTTCAGCATTCCCTACCTCGTCTGGTYGCTGGTGAAAACCAGGAAGCCACAGACACACACTTTGGTCTTTTGCTTGTGCGGGCCCCAATTCTCCAGTGCCAGCTTGCAGCCAGCGTCCTTGCAGCCCATGGTAGGCAGGCCACAAGGTTCAAGCTAACTGCAGAGTATTACTACACTGAACATCTGGTCATGAATGAACGGATTGCCCACTAACGCTCAGTGTTGGGCAGCTGATGAAAAATTCAACATTTTCCTTGTTGGCACAGTGGTTTTGGAGAATTCTCTAGAGCATCCTGAATTATATTAAGAAAATTTCACTGCAGCAATCTATATCTGTGAGAACAGCTGGTGTTGAAAGGGTTCCGCTGCTCTCTCCCTGTGCTGGGGGACCTCATGTTGGATCAGGACACTTAGTACATTTGTCCTTGAAACTCAGCCTTCACTCTGAGCTAACGGGTGGAGAAACTGGCAGACAAGTCACCTCCCTCCCAGCTGCRGGACTRCACACATCTTAATTCGGGGAAGATTCAAAAAACAAAAGAAAAAGACCTGCTATTCAGCTAAGGGAACACGAACATCAGAATCATAGCTGAGAATGGCTCAGTTTATTTTTTTTATTTTTATTTTTTTTAAATAAAATATATCCAAATGGCAGCAAAAACTCTGATATCACACTGGTCTCTAAGACCAGACAATTTCTGCCAAAAATTTCAGCTGAAAACAAGAGTCCTTTATAAAAAAAATACAAAAATTTGTCCAGACATTATTGYCTCTCACCACATACTACTCCAACTCTTTCTGTCTACCTAAGGGTGACATCCTTAATGCCTATCAGATGTGGGACATTAGGTGACGCTCGGCTCTGGGAGAAGTCGCATCAACAGAGGTTTGCGCAGCCAAGRAACCCTCTAAAAATATATAGTATTTAAAGAAATTGACTTGTTTATGGAATATATGTGATGTGATTGTTATTACTATTATCATTATTACGTTTTTTTAAAGGAAGTGGTAAACTTAAGTTGAGCTAAATTTAGGCTATTATCTATGCAGCATAAATTTCACTTCTGTGTGTAAATGCTAACTTGCATATTTCTCCATGGTAACAAACTATGATTAAAACAACAGTGGAGCCAGCCTTTAAGGCCACCTGTTTAACTAGGAACAACCTAATTTACAAAAAAAAAAAAATACTAAAACTCTGGGTATATTTTGTGCAATCGATGCCACCCATTTCCCAGCAGAAAGCTCCCCCTGTCGCAGACGTGTAATTGCAGCCGCTTTGCCAAGGGTCGTAATCATTCTTTTTTTAACTAGTGTAATTTTTTCATGTATTGTTCACCCCAACATAAGTGGTATTTAAGATTATAAAGAATAAGACCCTAATAACTCTTTCCAAAAAGGAAGTTATTTTACCACTTGGAAGGGATTAATTTACCTAGAAAGTATCCTCACATTTTACAAAGAACTAATAAAAGTGAGGAGAAAAAAATCCAAAGGAAAATGTCTGAGATAGCAAGCCACATTCAAACTCATTTTTTTTAATTGAGATAGCCTTGTAATTTACTAATGAAGAAATGGGCTATTTTATTGGTGAAATTAAAAGAAATAATTATAATATGTCCAAGAATAGTAAAAATGTAGGTATAAGCAGTATTTTCTTATTTAATTATAAAGCATAAAAGTGGATTTGAATGTGATTCATTCTGAAACCTGAGAAATAGGTTCAGAATTTAAATACTGAAAACCCCTTGAAGTTGAAACATCATGATAACAGGTCGGAGGTCTGATGGGAAGCCCATGACTCACATGTATGACACAGAGGCAGAAGGACCTCACTGAAAACCTTATTTGAAACAAAAACAGGTCCTTGGTTTTTTTTCCTGTCTCCGGGTCTTCACATGATGTAATGTCTAAGGCCACATTTCATACTGTTAAGTAATGATGACTATATAAAACTCATGATAAAATACTCATAAAATGTGACAATTTATAATTTTATGTATATTTGCCTCTGGAATATCACATACCTTCACATAGTAGATGCTAATTAGATATCAATGGCTTTAGTATAATGTCTATAAAATCTGCCTTTAAAACCAAATCCTGTTAAAAATCGTCTTTTCAAGCTGACATAGCCCATTTCCAGGGTCATATTTAAAATAATTAGCACCCCTGCTAGTAAATGATACAATAAAACTAAAAAATGATATCTAAGCAGAATGCAAAACTGTCTAAAATTTAACAATTGTCTTCCAGTGTTTCAAGACAGWATTGACAAAGGCTATGAAAGAAATCAAAGAAGGGTCAAGATTCTGAAATTCAGACTCCCTACAGCCATTACATAATTCCTGAAAAGCAATCTCTGAGAACTGGACCCAGGGTCATAGGGACTCCATGTGATTCTTTTGCTAGCTAGGGCAAGGGGTTCTGAAAAGCAAGGGGAAACCCTACCCAGGTATCAATAACAATCACTATGGAGCTGGAGATATGACTTGTTCTCCTTGCAGAGGACCTGAATTCCATTCCCAGCACCCATACCACACAGCTTACAACTGCCCATAACTCTAGCTCCAAGAAGACTCAATATTCTGGTCTCAGAGAACACCTGCACACTAGTATGAAAAGCTCTTACCCACATACACATAATTAATAAAAACAAATAAATATTTAAAAACAGTAAGAATACTAATTGTGTGACACAAATTTCTCCATGAGTTACCAGGTCTCAAAGAACAGTATGTAAAGAAGTGGTTATTTTTGGAGGTGCAAGTTTGTTTGCTTGTTTGTTTATAAGAACAATATGACTCTCTTGAGATGATTTTGAAATAGTAATAGTGAACCACCTCTGTAAGCTCCCCATTACTTCAAATCCAATCTTTCCATGTAGAGTCAAAGACCTGGTGAAGGAATTCTGTGGACAATGGCCATTGATTCTAACATCCTAGATCTTAGTCAAGAGAAACAAGCAGGTCTATCTGAGGGAACAAGCCAGCATCTGTGAACTACTGCTAATGAGGTAGCCATGTTCACTGCAAATTCCGCTACTATGGTCCTCTAAACGTTAGATATAACTAATTCATAAAGACACACTCAATAGTCAAGTGGAGTGATAAAAATATTGATTCTGATTTCTATGTATGAGCACATAGCTTTGCACTGATTGATAATGCAATGTCCTGTTAATCCCTCATCATGACAACTGAGAAGGACGAGACAAGAATGCCCCCTATAGGCTCATATATTTGAATGCTTAGACTTCAAGAGGTGTGGCCTTGGTAGAGGAAGTGTGTCACTGGGGATGGGCTTTGAGGTCTCAAAAGCCTGAGCCAGGCCCAGTGTTAGTCTATCTAACTTAGAGGTCAAGACGTAAAGCCCAGCTCCTTCTCCRGCRCCATGTCTGCCTGATCAACAYCACACTCCCTGCYAYGATGATAATGAACTRACTTTAAAACTGTACCCAAGCTCCAAATTAAATGCTTATTGGCTTTTCTTTCTTCCTTCTTTCCTTTCCTTTTCTTTCTTCCCTTTCCTTTCTTTTCCCAATGCTCTCTTTATGAGTTGCCGTGGTCACAGTGTCTCTTCAGAAACAACAGAACAGTGACCATGAGACCAACCCTGAGCATCATGTATATCACAAGTCTCCCTAGTGAAACAGCTGATAGAAGGAACCCAGCAGCTTGTCCCAGACACTTCAGGATTTGTTTGGGGACTCAAATTATAGTATTCCTTCCATTAGTCTGCTTATAAATTAAAAAGTGACCCTGGTAATAATAAAGGCCAAGGCATCTATTACCTCCCGCTGCACTTAGGACATGGAGGCTGACTGACTGAATTCACTTAATGACTAAATAGATTCTAAGTTTCCTCTTAGTTTGAACACAGCTAGAACAATACTCAACAACCACACAACCATCTGACATGCAGAATCTATAAGAATAAGCTCTAAGCAACTCTACTACCCCATTCTCTTCTGACTCCACCTTATTACCCCAGGCCAGCCACACCCATCTGCTTTCTCCCCCTCAATTCTACCARGACCAAGTCACATCTTGTCCCAGCCCTAGTTATTCCCAATGTCTAGCTTCTCCTGGCTGCCTCCTTCTTATCTCAGTTCAAATACCATCTCCTCCAGGAAGTCTAACTGGACTAAAAACCACCCTCCCTCCACCATTCTGCATTCCTTTGCACAACACTTGGACTGGACATTGTTCTTTATTAAAGGTTTCAAGTGTGTCTTAGACTAGATGTCTGATCTTGGCAGTCTTGTTAACAGTTGTATTTCCAAAACTTACAGCTCTGGCTAGCTCACAGAGTCTCCCACAAATGATTGCTACATGAACAAATGAATCATATCCCACATCACACTGGTCTCCAACRATACATCCTTCCTCCCCAGAAACATGGAAACCTTTCATATGGTCAATGTTTTGCAATTTCCTGCATGAATGGGGAGGGGTGAGCTTTAGTTATGAATGACTAGGCTGCATTAAAATGGGTTCTAAATGCTCTGCAGAAAAGAAGTTGGTTCTTTTAATGATACACTGAAGAAGTAGCATCTTTGATTCACTGGGAACCAGAAAAGGGTTGCATAACGCAGGCTTTATTTACACAAATCTTTTCCTTGTTAATTAATCACCCAGCATCAAGGAGGAATCTCAGAGGAGAGGGAGTAGCTAGGGCTCCATTGAGAAAGAGGGAGCAAGCATGAATGAACTAGAATCCAGAGTACTATGAACCCTGTTGTAGGGTAATGACAAGAGTACTATGCAGTAGATAGTGCTTAGGCCTCAGTCAGGCTCCAAAGGAATTAACTCTATACTTTTTGGATTCTCGGTCTCAAGATGAAGATACAAACACGCATTATCCAGCCCACTTTGTAAATAGGAAACTGGGTTGAGGAAGTTGGGCCAGCTTGCCCTGTGGCATAGCCAGGCTTTGGTTCAAGAAGTTTAAGTCAAAACTGAAGGCTTCATTCATATACTAGTATCCTGTAAGGGCAGGGTTGTTACCAGGCATGAAATAGATACAGCTTTTAGAAGCCAGAGTCAGGGAGCATCAGGCCTGAGGCAAGTATCTTCTGGTGACCCTAAATCTGGTAACATGAGACACTGAAAAATTTTACATGACAGAAAGAGCATATTGTGATGGGGATGGGCAGACTACATAATTGATGGGGTCTAGGGGAAAATGAAAATTGAGGCACCTCAGTGAAAACTATTAACATCATCAACTTGGACACTATGACATTACACTGGTGTGATTCCCTTCAAGGCACAGTCTGGGGAGATGGGGAAGGTTTTCTATCCATGAAGCAGACGAGTCTACGTATTTTCTTTCTATGAAACTGTGCACTCTCTGTGTCTCAGTTTTATTCATCACTTGAGAGAATTCAATGCATGAGTCATCAAGAATCCATTTCTACATGGAAGAAACTGCCCTGAGGAAGGGCAAGAACTTTTAACTGAGCTCGGAGCCAGGCCATCACATGGTGGCCTATGAGACTGCATACATGGTGAACGTCTCCAAGACCAAACTCCTTTAGAAATGGACCAGATATAAACAGACTCAAAGGCTCAAAACTTCAAAGGAAGCCAGTGGCTAAAGATCCACCGGTGGGCTCCATCTAGGACATGACATATGTGCCTGACTCTGAATAAGAATGTCCCCATAAAATAGTTTAATGCTTGGTTCCCAGCTGGTAGAATTGCTTGGGAAGAATTAGGAGGTGTGTCCTTATAGTCACCAAGAGTAAGTAGGCTTTGAGATTTCAAAAGATTCACACCAATCACAATATGCATTTTCATTCTCTCTTTCTCTCTCTTTCTCTTTCTCTTTCTCTCTCTCTCTCTCTAAACCTCTTTCCCCCCCCCTCCCCGACTCTCTGCCTAGTGGTAGGTTTCATCTCTGGAAACAAGGTTTGTGCTACTGCTACAGTGTCAAGATTGGTACCTTGCAATGGTGTACATAGACTTGTCCTTTGAAACCGTACACAGCCATTAAATGCTTCATTCTGTAAATTGCCTTGGTCATAGACTCTCATCAAGGCAATAGAAGAGTAACTAAGATACTGACCCTTACCAGCTGACAGACTCCCTGGCCAGAGAGCTTTGGAAATCTACTTCCCCACATCCAGACTGGAGCTGGTTATGGTAATTAAGTGAGAGACAAGAAACTAGCCCTGCTTTTTCTAAGCACTAAGGATCCCAACTTAAGCACCCATGCTTGTGTGGCAGGTGCTCTATTGGCAGAGCACCCTCTACAGCCTCAGAGTATAAAAACCCATGGATGGGTTTGAACATGTTCTACTGCAAAAAAAAAAAAAAAAAAAAAAAAAAAAAAAAAAAAAAAAAGTATGATGCTCAACAGCCTGGCTCTTTTGATTCATCCAACATGTACTCCTTGTTCTTGTCATGGAGACTGGATCTAGGATCTCATTCATGTCAGAGCACCATTCCAGCACTGGGCTACATCTTCACCTTCTTTTTGCTTATTATGAGAGAATATCTAAGTTGGCCAAGTTGACCTTAAACCCATCTGTAGTCCAGACAGGCCTTGACCTTTCAAAGTAGTGGGAATGTAGAACTTCGGCAACAGGTCAAGCTGTCACACATTTAAAAATGCACTTTATGTGGAAGATGATATCCTATTGGGTCTTAGAAGTATACTTCCTCACTGTGGGTAACATATAGAGCAGGCACAGGAAGGGAAAAACAAACAAGTACCATTAAAATATACACATGATCAGGAAGGCATCCTGCATGTGATGCCAGTCCTAGAGTGCCATGAGAGCCAACACAGGAAGACACCCAATTCTCAGCTGAGAGGATAAATGAGGTCACAGTACTAAGGACCTACCACCAAAATCCTGAATGCTCTCAAAACTCATCGAATATATGATGCTCTGATGTCTTTAACGAATACAACTTCTATTAACTTTCTGTCAGGAAGAGGTAGAAAGCCCCTGTACCTATTCTTATGTCCAGACCTCCACATATCCAGAACAACTTCCCTCCAAAGTAGTGAGGAATAGCATGATTTATTTTGTGTGCCTGGCCCTTTAAAGGACCCCATGCCCTTCAGTGTTGGTTGCCTCTTGGAATTCAGGAAACAGAAGAGGACATAGAAAAGCCAACAAAGGCTGAGAGAGACTGAGAAGGCGTGGAGTAGGGTCCAGGACACAGAGGAGTTGGATCCAGGTGGCAGAAGAGTGGGGTTAGAGAAGAGAGCTGGTGCAGGAAGAAAGAACATTGAGTGGGGCTGGAGAAGACAAAGAAGGACATGGAGCAGGGTGAAAACAGGACAGGGCTGAGAGCGAATGGGGCAGAGTGAACAGAGAAGAYGGTTGGTGAGGATGAGCAGGAGAGGGTGAGCTGAGCCACAGAAGATGCTGTTAGGAGACAGTCAGCAGAAGGAGCCACACAAAGTATAAAAAAACTGTTAGGAGACAGTCAGGAGAAGGTTCACACAATGTATCGAATAAAGAACAGCTCAGTGAGGCGGTAGTGGGGAAGGAACGGTGAGAGGAAGCAACCAGAGGAGAGGGCAGAGGAGAGGGGAGGGAGGAAAGGAATAGGGAAGAGAAAGGAGAAAGGCCAAGGCCACGCCCTTCTGCCCACAGACTGGCATTTTCTTTGTCTTTCCTCCTCCTCTAGAAACTAGAAACTACTTTCCAACCCTTTCCTAGCTTCTATCACTCCAGAGTCTTAACATTATTTTAACAGAGCTTTGTGTGTGCAAATACACTAAAACCAGGAATGGGGCATCTCTTGTTGGAAGCATCCATCTAATCTAACTGTATATATATCAAGGCTGTGTGCAATACACATGTCAACACTGCTTAAATGATATCTTGTCTCCATTGCTTCTGATTACTTTCGATTCTCATATTAACTTCTCTCGGTTCTCTCTCTCTCTCTCTCTCTCTCTCTCTCTCTCTCTCTCTCTCTCTCTTGGTTTCAAACAGTGTGGGAATTTTCCCCCTTTGAAACTTGAAAGAAACATATTTCAGTTCTTGCTATGAAGCAAGACACAAATCGAAATCTCATCAGCACTTCTGTCTCATTAGTTTCCCTTAAACACCTACTTTGCTGGTATGAGCTCACGTGGACCTTTCGCACTGCCTAAATTCCAACACACAATCTGCACACAATAATCAACGCGTGGCTCATTTGCCTTGCTTCCCGGAGCAGCAATGTCACTCACTCCTAGAGCCACGGGCTGGGCTCGCAGAGCGATTCCGCTCCCATTTCACGTCAGTCAATGGAGCCTTCTGTGGAAAAGCTTTTAACAACCACATCTGGCCTCTAATAAATCACGGCACTTTGTCTTCCTGCCAAAACTCCTCCTTTATCTAACTTACATCTTCATGATGAGATAGGAAATCACGCATTATGGAGGTGACAAACAAGTGTAATTATGTCATTAGTAGCCATTTAGTCTACAAAGGTGCTCAAAAAAGAAATACAAAGCACAATGAGAAATATAGGATAATACATTGATCACAGTTCTAATCTGCTTTTACTTCATGAGTGTAAAAAGCGGGCGTAATTCTTGGGCACAGCAGGCAGTAATGGCATACCACTTTATGAACTATACAGCTATTTTATTCCCCTATCTACTTAAAAATAAAAAAGCATTTAATAGCTTGATTTGGACATAAAAGTTATTTGTGATGCCTCGCTGATTATAATATTTATTTTTCAACCTTTGGTTGAAGTGACTTTTTGTATTACAAAAGAAACTTGAGTTATTTGGGTTTAGGGAATATAACAGCCATAATGTGTGCATCCTTGTACATGTACACACGCATGTGTGGGACCACATATAGTCAACATATGTATGTGTGTATGTGTGCCTGAGAGGGATCCCAATGGGTGATGAAAGCAGATTCAAGAAAGCAGCCTGTTCTTAAGGCTATGTCACAGAAAAATGTCCATTGCTTTGTACAATGAGTGTATGGGGGATCGTTTATCCCAGGACCTGATTTCTTCCATACAGATTACAAATAAAACATCCAAGGAGGACCTGGCAGGAGGAACTATGTGTATTCTGAAAGTTCTAAGAAGCTGCTCATCTACCCATAGTTTATAAATTCAAATGTCTGATGCTGTGAAGACTATAACACCACAACATTTACCCAGACAGAAGCACCACTGAGAGATGGGGGTTGGGAGAATTTAAGAACCTACCTCGAGACTCCTGAATAGAGAGAATGATGGCACTTCCCCTCTCTGAGTTGCCACTGTGGAAATGAGCTAGTGCAGCTAATAAATATGGGTAGTCTCTCACCAACAGCATGCTCAACCATGGCAGGCCAGATCGTTTCATAAGGAACATCTTTCAGCAACTAGCAACTCTCCACCTCTTAGGAACCTCTGCTACCGTGCAATGCAATGGCTGCACAATACTCTCTGCCATCTGGGCATCACTGAGAATTTTTGCAATGTGGCACAGATACACTGGAAATGCCACTGAGGCTTCACATCAACCTTCTACTCTAAAGGACATAAAGAGGCAAGCACAGTGCAGAGGTGGGGAGACATTGAAGTTGGGGACTGCAGAGATGGCTCAGTCAGTCAGGCTGAATTTGGAGCACAGATGCACAGGGCTGAGAAGGAAGAGACAGGAGGACTGTGGGGCTCACTGGCCATTTGGCTTTGCCACACACATCAGAGGTCCAGGGTCAATGAGACCTATCTCAAAACAATAAGGCTGAGAATAATTGAGAAGACATCAAATGCCTAATTATGGCCTCCACGTGAACATGTAGGCTTACATGTTCACCCGCACACATATATATTCAAGTGTACATATATATATATATACTCACATGTGCACATACATGAACCCACACAGATGTACATGTACAAAGATGGAATTAGTAACTTTGATACCAAATATAACTGAGGAAATATTAATAATTATGGCCAAGATCTCCAGGCAGCTCAACTTTTTAATGTATATACAATACATTTCCATTTTTTCCATAGATAGCACTGTAGGTTATCCTGGAAATTTTTGAGACATAATTCATTCCTTTTTATTTTAAATTTGCAAATACATGAGATATTATGCATATATCACCAGTAATGCAATAATAGCATTATMTGGCTGATCCACGGAATGAAACTATTTCAAATTCTTCATGAACTTTATCTAAAAGGCAGGTGGTTAATTGAACGGAATGTTTATAAGGCACGCATTTCTTGGATCAAATTTGTGTATAATTATTGTTTTGTGTTTACTCTAATCTGGATATAGAATTTCAGATTTTTAAAAAGATACTTGGAAAGTAAAAGCATCTTTTTTTTAATAGCAATATAGTTTGTAAAGAGAAGAAAGCTCCCATATAAGCAAYAGGCAACAAAGAGAAGGGAAATCTTCTTACCGCTGTTCCACACACTTAGCGAAGAAATCCAAAGTAAATATTATAGGGTCTGGAAGATACTTCAGTCGGGAAGGTGCTTCCCTTGCAGGCATAAGGACTCAAGACTGATTCCCAAAACCTACAGTTTTTGTTGTTGTTGGTTTTGTTTTGCTGTTTGTTTGGTTTGGTTTTGTTCTTCTCTTTTTTTTAAAGATGAGCTCCCAAGATATCTCAGTGGGTAAAGGTACCTACCACTGGGCCTGAACGCCTGAGTTCAATCCTTAGAACTCAGTAGACAGAGAGAGGTGACTCCTTAAAGCCATCCTCTGGCCTCCACATGCACACCACAGCATGTGTGTACCATACACATCAATAAACAGATGTATTAAAAGGGAGGCATAATAGATATATTATTAAATATAATAATTTATAACTCTAGTGGAGGGAAGAGAGTCAGGATCTTGGAGTTTGCAGCCAGCCAGCCAGCAGAGCATAGTTGCGAGTTCTATACCAGTAAGAGACCTTGGGGCGGGGGAGGAGGGCACAGCTGGTGCCTGAGCAAGGACAATAGAAGTTGCCCTCTGGCTTCACACCCCACCCCTGCTACACATACACCTGGACACTCATGAATGCAGATGCACACACAGGAAAAGAAATCATTACAAACAAATGCAGGGTACAAAATATGGCCTTTTCAGGAATTTCCTAAACACCAAAGTGTTCAGCAGAATTTAACCTACAAGCTTGCAGCTCGGTTTTCAGAGCCTGAGTCTGTCTCCCATCAACGAATAAGACCTTGTGTTCTGCATTTCCCTACCACCACTCAAACAACTTGGACATTTACAATTTCATTTTTTTAAAGAAATGCTTATCTGGAGTCACATGTGTCTCCTGTTTCACCAGTGAGTGAAAGTACTCAATTCAACACTGTATTTATCAATTCCCCTGCCTACTGTCTCCTGGGCACTAGTAGTTGGAAAGTTCAAAYAGTTTCCTGAATACTGAGACAGAAAACAGGTGCCCATTCCGCACTTGTAGCTTAGATTCTGGTGCCTTTTAGCATGATCTAATGTACAACAGGGAGGAAGACAGTTGCCGCGGAGGGTACTGGTTCCTGTGAATGGCATTTCTCATTTTGACTGAGAAAGCTGTCTTGGTTAAGTTGAGGATGTCAGGACTAGACAGACACAAAGTTCTGAGTGCATCTCAGGATGAGGAACACAAAGCCCCCTTCCTTTGAAGACAGACCATCCTTCCATGAYGTATTTTCTAGTCTACTTCCCTTGGCTGCAGTGTTGATCACTGCACCATGGGCTCCACAGGTCCCTGAGAGTGGCGGCTTAGCAAGCAAGCACCGACATGAGGCACTGTGAAGAGCACTGCAGCCGGGCTGAACTGACCCACGGCCATCTTGCCTTTTAAAATCCATCTATAATAAACAACTGAGGCTGAGGCGCCTTTAATTTGGTCAGGACAGAGCTAACTATATGGTCCTCTCCAGCATCTTAGTTCAGTCTGATTCAACAGTTGCACTGTCCACAGACCTAGAAGAGCAGAAGCTACATCTACTGCCCTCAGCCATAACCTATTCTCAGAATCTTGGTTCTTCAATAACTACATGAAATACTTAAAGTACTTATGAGTCTGTTATATATTTGGAGATTATAAAAATTCTACCTGTATAAATAAACACATAAAAAGTAGTGTGGAATTTAATCTTACAAAATGGAAAGAGGAAAAACTTATGTAGAATCCTAGCTACACCTGGAATGTTTTGTTSCTGTTCAATACACCCACCTTAGAGGGGAAATGGGACATAATATTAACACCTAGCTGTTCCTTCAAGCTGCAGGGTAAGCTGATGGTGGTTAATATCTGTACTTGAACTTTTACATGTTCTCAGTTCTCAGTTCTTTGTCTTACCCACCTCATTTTGAAAATGGTTTGAAATCCATTCACTCAACTGTCTGTGTTCTTACAAACCCTTGGCCACAATCTGTCATGGTTTTTAAGGGTCTGGTCTGTAGTTAGTTGGCTATTTTTGTTTGTTTGTTTTTGTTTTTGTGCCTGGGATGAGAAGGAACTTCATGGTGGCTGGATCTTGTCTTGGAGGGAACTGCCTCTTTCATTGGGACAAGGAAAGAGGAAGAACAGAAGAAAACCTCAGGGGCAAGGCACCCTTTAAGGGAATGTCTGAGCCTCAGAGACCTTCAACTAGCCTAGACTTTCTATGTCTCAGCATCTCTCAATAATGTCAACCAATTATGAATCCACTCAAGATTTCACCCACTAATTAGGTCCATATTCCTCAAACCCTAGACATGAACACAGCTCTTGACACATGAGCCTTTAGGAGGAGACACTGCCTATTCAAACCATGACATAATGAAGACCAACCTCTTCAAACTCATGATATATAAACAGCCTAAGGCAGGGTAGGGCCCATGGATGCCAGCTAGTTRGATGATGAAAAGACAATGGCTCTTCTCAGTGACAGGGACAAGGGGGAAACCACCAACATAACCAAAACCGTACCTGGACTTCTAGAATGGAGGGAATGATTTCAAGAGACGACATGGATCCCCACCCTCTTGCCTTCTTGCTGACAGCTGCTCAGTGGCTAAAAAAAATAAAAGCAGCACGGGCATTGGGAAATGCATCCATACTAGGTTGGGGGCTAGCAAGATGGCCCAGCTGGCAAAGTACTTACATGGGAAAGAAGAGACAGGCAGATTCCCCTGGCTCCCCCTTACAGTAGTGTATTTTCCCTTTGAATGATGGAATGAGTGCCCCCACCCCCGCCGCCACAGCCTCCACACGAAAAACCCTGCCCATAACAGTGGATGCAAAGATAAGAATATCCTATAAAAAGTACTTCTTCAGCCATGTCCACTTATACTAAGGCCAAGGATGATGAGAGATATTTATGGAACCTGTCAAAGCAGGGAGGACGGCCTAGGGATTGTCACAGTCACAGAAGGGGTGGGCAACTGGACTTCAGAGAGCCCTTAGTTACTTAGAAATAGGACTTGGCTGTTACTTGAGACAGTGTTAACTTATTTCCCAAGAATCAAGGCCAAAGCTGCAGATTTTCATAGTGACACCTGACCAGGTTTCTAAAAATGTGTACAAAGGCCATTAAGTAGAAAAAAGAAACATAATTGTTGACTTTAAATATGCAGGCAAAAGTCATGGTAAATAACAATAATTTGCTTGGAATATTGTTCTGTGCAGCATTTCACAGAAATCCAGCATACAATTTTCAGCAAAGTGCAGGCAAATTAATTGTATACTTTCACCTTTTCTTCGCAACTCATGTATGAGAAGAATAACATTTTACCTCACATGGAGAAGCCCCAGAGGCTGCACAGGGTTTTGAAAAGAAACTAATCAATAGTATCAACTGAACCTGAGATTAGATTAAACGGCAGACAGAGGTGAACAGCCTATAGCTGTTAAGAAGCATCGTCCCTGTGGCTTTCTGCCTCCCTTTCCATGACAGCAGGCAACAGGGCAATGGAGTTCGCGTGCAGAGACAGAATCTGGGAGGAAGTGCTACTGTGGGTCCTGGGAGCAACACCAGTAATGGCTTAAGAAATGCCTGCCTCAAAGGGACCTTGTGAGCCAGCACAATGCCAGCTTCCAAGTCCCTGGTGTGTTGTTCCCAGGTGTCTTCACCACTGGCGGGGAAAGCTGGCATGGGTCACATCTCAACGTGAGACCCAAGTGAAACCCAGATATACTTCCTATGGAAATGAAAGTGTGGACGAGTGGCTTAGCTTCCCTGCCACTTTCCTATCTCCACTGTGAAATGAATAGAGGACCAGAAGTCACCCCCAAAGACTACCAGGAGCATTATAAATGCACCAGAGGGTTAGCAAGGTTGGCTATTTCATCAGAGGACCTATGTCTTCTACCTGAAGACCAAAGCAACGGCCACCACTCAGCTCACTGCACACACGGGTACTGTGCAGACACACTCCTACCACTCCTACACGACTCCCTAGCAAGTCATAGGATCCCCATTTCACAGATGGGAAAGCAAGCTGAATGAAAGTCCACCATCAGAAGGGAAGGCGGGTGTATCTGCTGGGAAGGCTCGGGCTCCAGCCACAGTGTTCGGCAGTCTCAGATGTCCTTCAGAATCACTCTGGGAGCTGACACTGCTCTCTCTGATCCTCAGAACACAATCCAGATCAGTTAAATAAGAGTTTCTGGGTCCAGAATTTGGACACGGGTGATTTTTAAAGCTTCCCCCATGACGTCAATGTGCAGACATATGTGACAGCTATTCTGGTCCCCATATAACAGCAGACACGTGGCTCTTCCCTGGTGCATTTGTGTCCTTTGCCTAACAGTATAAACAAAACATTTTCCTTTCTTACAGTTCTGGAACTCACGAATCTAGCTGTAAGGAGTGAGATAAAGTCAATGCTGGCATCCCTTCTAGGGCCAGGCTGGTTCACTAACTTTTCCTGCTTCTGGAASCTGCCCATGGCCCCACTCCTCTACCTTCAAATGAGCCCTAGTGGGGCTGCCCCAAATGAGGCCAAGGCTTCCTCATGCTACTGCCTCTTTAGCTCTTTCTCTAGCCTCCCACTGCAACACTGAAGGACCCTTTATGAAACCACTGGGCTACTCACAGAGTCTAGTCTCATCACCTCTTCTGATGCTCAGAGGATGAGCAAGCATCCTTCCRTCCTCCCAGGCGCTAGAGATGAAAGATTCAGACTTCCTAGCAAGACATTATTCTATCAGACATGCTTGCCATTTCTGCCTGTGGGTTACTACCAAGTCACAGGCCAACTAACAGGCTCTGAACATGATTTTACAATGTGTCAGAGTACAAGATTCCCGTTCGCWTTACAGTCTAATGGACAGTGTTTGAAATGAGCCTGCACCTTTAGTACCAAGTTCAGTGCCTGGATATCCAAAGTGCTGCATAGACATTTGCAACAGGACCAGACCGTGATGYGTTATACACAGCTTACCATGTGCATTCAGCAKGCTACCWTACTCAACCAAGAAGCATCCTCTGTTGAATCTCTACTGACATTCAGGAACCTTGCTGCATCTGGCTCGCCACATCCAGCCCCCTCAGCTGGGACAGTAGCTGCTACCCAGTCCCCAGCTCACTCAAGTCTGCATCTAATTTTGTAAGAGCTTGGAAGTAACATGTCCTCTAACACGAATTTCCTTTGCCAGTGGCTACCACAAAAACGAGTTACTTTCAGTAGAGTGCATTTTGTTGGGTTTGTACACTGAGATTGTCTTTCCTGAGCTAGGGGGAGTTGGTAGGGGTGCTTATTTTTGGGGGGCGGGAAAACATGCTTTTAATCCTTAAAAAGACTAAAATAGTTCCATCCTTTCATAACCTGTCATCACGCATGTTTTTCTAAAATTAAACACATATGGCTCAAGCCAGAGTCACATTATGCAGCACATTATGTAATTATCTTTTCAATTTATTACTCCTCAAAATAGAAAGAGATTAGCCTATGTTTCTTAAGTCTAAGTAAACATATGGCTGAGGATTGTAAATGACATCCTATCTTTAAAAGAAGTTTCAAGACTAAACAACATACAATACTGCCTTTAGAAAAGCCATATATGTACCAGGGTTGGGAGATACAGAACAGAGATTGTGTGTGTGTGTGTGTGTGTGTGTGTGTGTGTGTGTGTG
>BDUI01000397.1:225407-236055 GCA_002335545.1 Apodemus speciosus | reverse complement strand
GCAGCACCTGTGGCCCCTGCACTCTATCAAATGGCCTCCATTTTGTAGACAAATGGTCCTTTCTCCTGCTAATTTTGATGCTAAATATTCTCAACCTGACAGATTGCCTAGAGACACCTGAAGACAAACTTCTGGGCATGGCTGTAAGGGCATTTCTAGATTGGGGTTAAGGAGATGGGAAGACCCAGCCTGGATGTGGGCGGCATCCCATGAGCTGGGGCCCTGCAGGAAGGAAAAATGAGCTGTGCACCAGTGTTCATCTCCCTCTGCCCCAAGCCCCACACCCCCATACACACACACACACACACACACACACACACACACACCCATACACACACACACACCCATATATACACACACACCCATATATGCACAAATATCCACACCCTTCACACACATACATGCACACACACACACACACACACACACACACACACACACACACACACACACCCCAGAGGGTTTCTTCATCATTTCTCTGGCTGTCCTGGAAATTGCTCTGTAGAGCAGGCTGACCTCAAACTCGGAGATTTACCAGTCTCTTCCCCGTCAAGAGCTGGGACGAAAGGCGTGTGCCCGCACTGCCTGGCACCCTCTGCTTCTGAAGTGCCAAGGCCATAGGACCAGCTGTCTTGCACCCCTATAGCTAGGCCTTCTCTGCCTTTCAACGGTGAGCCCAAGAAAAGCCTRCCTTCTTGTAGTTGTGTTTTGGGGGGTAGGAGGGGAAACATTTTGTCACACCAATGAGGAAAGTGACAAACACAAACCTGTTTATTTAAACTCCCATCGCTAAGAAGGGTRGAGGAGTACAAGGTAATCAGAGATATAAACTTGAATTCTTGCCCCTTTGGGGAAGTTCCCTGATGTCTCTTTGCCTCTGATTTCTTGCCTAGAATCCAACAAGGGTGCAGATCATTGCCATCTAATCTACTTTCGGTAATGACAGCTGTGGGGTTCTAGGGTAGGGCAAAGGTCAGGTTTATACCTGTTGAAGTTGAACACATAGTCGGATCAAAGGGGCCCCAGTGCTTTCTCTGCCTTGATCTCAATGCTGGGACTCTGCTCAGGAGTCAAACACAACACAACACGCTGCCACGGCCCTCGTGGGCTGGACAGGAGCATAAAGCCAGGGCCAACCACAAATGGAGCACAAGCGACCTTGCTGCCCTTTGAAGTGATGCCAACCAAGAGATACGTGCTATTCCCGATGCTTTAAAATGATGCAACCAAATCCTCTGTTTGAGTAAGCAGACACAGAAGACACTGAGAGGAAACCCTTGTGGTGGAGGTCCTGCAGTGCTCCACCAAGCCAGGCCATCCTCCCTCTCTCCCTGCCCACTGAGCATCTGGGCACCGCTGCAACTAATGTGTCGACAACAGGAAGGGAAAAGATGAGGAGAATAAACATGTTTGACAGGAAAGGTGTTTCTCTAATTAAAAACGCTGTCCTGCTCACTATAGGCTGGCGGGCTACAGAATAGATATGCTGTCTGCACTTGTACTTAGGCAGAAGAAAACCTTCAAGAAGAATTTCAATAGGTGCTTTGCCTCCCGGAGGGTAGAGATGACTGCCCAAGTTCATTCTCAGGGCTCCAGTCCTTCAAAAACACAGCCATGGCAATGGAGAGGAAAAACAAACAACAAAGCCAAAAATAAACCAACTAGCTTCATAGCTACTCGGACGAAAAACACATACATAAATAACCTACGCCCAAAATCCAGTGATGAAATAAATGATACAATACTCATACAATAATGCTTTGTGACATTAGAAAACATAATATACATACATTATCAATACTGAACAGCATCACACACACACACACACACACACACACACACACCACTTTTACAAGTTTCCCGTCTGTCTCCTCGACTCTCACTGGATTTCCCCTCTGACATTTGTTCAAGCATCTAGTCACAGAGAACAGTCCCTTTCATCCCCACACCCAAATCTTCCATCCCACYCATCAGCACGGTGTTGTTTGCCTTACCACACTTCACACATCTACTCTGGGGTTGGATGCACATRAAAAATAAGTCCCATGATATATTTTAAAGGGAAAAGACAAACCAGCAAGCAACATGTGCAGCATGACCTCGCTGATAAAAATATACATAAGTGGGTCAGGCCTGACAGAAACAATAGAAGGAAATGCCACAAAATGATACCAAACGCACTAATGTATTTTCTCCACTCCTTATATGTGTGTGTATATACATATTTTCATTTTGCTCATTTTTTTAACAGTAAAAGGAAAGAAAGATAGACAGGGCCATTAGCCACCAATACATCCATCCTCAGGCTATGGAGGTTCCTGCAAAGTCACCTGTCAAGCCGGCTCACAGGACTGACATGGTCACACAGGGCAGGGACCAACAGTCAGGTTGTAGGCTGACTCTCAGCCTTGCTGGCTACTCCAACCATCCACTATTTAATTCAGGTTCACTACTGTGTAGATATGGTTGGAGAACAATTTCCAGCCACCTCCTAGAGACTCACTAACTATGCTGAGGACTTCCTGTTTCCTGGCTCTGTAGTGTGGCCAGCTGTCATATAAACTACCCTCTGCATCAGATAATGAGGACACGAGTTATACAGGGCCATTAATATCCATGCCATGCTCAGCTCTCCTGTTAAGACTGTGGGTCTGCAGCCCCTGGGGTCCCTGCTTGTAGCCTGAAGAAGCCAAGAAAACGCCTGTCATCAGTTAAAGGAGCCTAGAGTCCTTGACTTCCTCATAAACTGTGTGCCCAATTGAAGACTCGCCAGAGAAAATTTAGCTTCCAATTACAAAAATAGGGAACCAAGAGAAGAAATTGCCTGTATTCTAAGAACATTCTAGAAGAACATCCTAGAGTTTTCTGGATACATTCCACCTACAGACAGAGTCTGGAAAGAGGATAAATTTCACAGAACAAGAGAGAACTGGAGCACTGGCCTCTGGCATGCTTCTTGTGAGGATGGCCTGGAAGGACTAGACATGCATGTGGTAATGTCTTATGAGGAAGAACCAGACAGAAAGAGGTAGCTTACCTCAGGCTCTTCAGACTTCAAGCAGCGCTCATGAATGGGTCAGTGGARTCTCCAAGCTCCAGGACTCACAGTCCAAACCCTGGATCTGGCTTCACGTGTAAAGTTCATAGCCACACTTGCAATCAGAGTGCTAGGCCTTCCATGCACTTCTTACCGTGTTTCGTGTTTGTAAAAATTAAAAGGGCACAGCCAAGGTTTAGGATAGGTGTGTCCCATTGGGAAAGCCAGGTGCATGGCATGATGTAATCAAGTTCTCCTTAATTTCTTAAGAGTCATTTGTTGCATAACCACGCCCCCTTGCCATAATCACATGGATTCCACAGATGAAGAAAGGGATGTGTATTTACGCCTAATGATCCTACCTATACAGATTTGTGTCACATAATATTAAATTCACAATCCTGAAATGCTAAACCCTCAGCACAGCCCATTGGATGCATCGGAAAAGCCACACGCTTAGAGATTATATAGAGACACATGAAAACGTACCAGTGGGACAGGGATGTGGCTCCATGGGACAATAATTACCTATCAGGTAGGACTTTCCATGGCCACTACAAGGAACAGAAGCAAGTGCTAGGAACTGGGCACCTTGGCCACAGGGCAAACCCCCAAATCCAGCTGTCTGTCAGCATGACAGTTTTTCAATCTATGGTTTAGGATCATGTTCTCATACTGACAACAGGGAGACCGTGTCGGTGCATTCAAGAAAGTGCATAGCCTTTCTGAGATGTGGACATGATAATGCATGGCTGGATTTATTTTAACCCAGGTCTTCAATATTAGATTCAATATGTATATAAAGAAATTCTGTAATGTGAGAGGCAGAAGGAAGCTTACCTATCATGGACTCTAGCTCTCTGAATAGACAGAGAAGGATCCCAGCAATGGGAGAGTTAAGAGGTTCATGTGAGGTGGCAGGTAGGGGACAAGCAGGCAGAGACAGACACACTGGCAGTCTCCTTTAATAGGAGTCTAGATTAAATGCAAAGTGTCTGTTCTCTCAGTGGGAGTGTGTGACGATTGCACCTCTGGCAATCAAATAGTGGGGACCACAAGTTCCCTTAATGTCCTAAAACATAGACTCGCCCCTTTCACACAAAGACACTGTGGAAGAACTGATAAGCACAAACCTCTTAAAGAGTAACTTCTTGATTTGTAAGTAAACTCTCTGGAACTGTTGTAAAGCAGGACTCCTCAAAGGGCTCAAAATTCTGGAAAGCAGAGCTCTTAGCATCTCCCCTTCTGGTAGCTCAAGACCCCCATCATGGTCATTTGCTTAAGGAATGATGACAAAGCAATGACTTTTACAAAGCATATGTTTTTATAAACGTAACAAATCTGTCCATTTGCTTAGACAGTAGAGGAATAAACAGAAACATATCCTTTTGCCTCTTGGAGAGGGTAAAGGAAACAGTTGCACAGAATCAAAGATCTAGTAAGCTATTGTTTGAAAGAATGTCTCAAAAATAAGTTACCTAAGGCCAAGAGAAAATGCTAGAAGGTTGTAGTTCTGGCTAGTCTTATGTCAAGTTGACATGAACTAGAATTTTCTGAAAGGAGGGAAACTTAATTGAGAGAATGCTTCCATAAGATCCAGCTGGAAGGTATTTTCTTAATAAGTGATTGATGTGGGAGGGCCCAGCCCATTCTGGGTACTGCCATGCCTGGGCTGATGGTCCTGGGATCTATAACAAATCACGCTGAGCAAGCCATGAGGAACAAGTCAGGAACCAGCACACCTTCATGGCCTCTGCATCAGTTCCTATCTTCAGGTTCCTGCCATGTTTGACTTCCTGTCCTTACTTCTTTTGGTGACAAACAGCAATGTAGAAGTGTAAACTGAAAAAACCCCTTACTCCCCAATTTGCTTTTTGGTGGTGGTGTTTCATCACGGCAATAGAAACCCTGATTAAGACATATGACAACACAGTATTATCAGTGAGGCCTTCCTTCTATGCTAACAGTAATATCAGGTGAGAACCAAAGACAAAGAGAAGAAAGAAATAATGTCCAGGCAGAAGGAAAGCATATGGAAAGGCCCTGTGGTACAGCAGGCAGCATAAGGCATAGCCGGAATACAAGATGAGGAGGGCAGGAAATACCCACCTCTGAGCTGGGCCAACCCAACCCCATTTTCATCATTATTGTGCAAGGAAAGCCAGCAAAGAAATCCTAAATAAGTGACCTTAATTAATTTTGCCAAGATTCTCAGACTGCTCACAAAGAGCAGGTTGGAGAGAAGCCAGTCAATTTATGACATTTTTTTAATGCCCAGTCTTACTAAAATCCTGTTAGAAGAAAAGACTAAAGAAGATAGATGCTCATGAAATGTTCCATGTAGTTTTGCAARTACACTCTGGGCAACAGGTGGAGCTGGGGTGGGCATGAAGGGGCTCCGAAATCACATGGTATGCCCTAGCAGCCCGCTCATGGTTTGGCTCAGAGATAGCTCATGGGATGCAGATAAACATGTTGAGCCCCCACCTCTCCCACCATGGAATTTACAGATGGTTTATTCCAGCATCTGTCTCGCCTTGGCGATGGTCCATTCTTATTGATTTTAGATTTCCAATTATCTCTGTATTTGAGCTTCTAGGCTAAGATGTGTAAGACCCACCACCACCAAAAAAAAAAAAAAGGAAACCCTCCCAAGTCATCCTCGGAAAAATGAGCGCTGTGCTTCAGGACTCGCTCCCCCAGCAGACGCTGAGGATGGCATCAAAAACAGTAAATAACRGACCATCCGCATGAGATCTCAACACCAGCACTCATCATTCTACCAACCACATGGAGCCTCTTGTGATATTTTTTAAAACTTGCATCTGAGACCATATCAAAGTAATACATTTCCAGATTTTAGAAGGGAGGGGGGAAAAAGCCCTGTACTCACAGGGAACGGAATTTCTTCTAATCAAAGGAACAGGGACGAGTTGCTGCATCCTGTCATTTTTCTGGCATCTTAGCTGGCCCTGGATGAGCTGCAAGTTTGGGCAGAGCTGAGGCTGTTGGGTTTAATTTGGCCAAATAAAGGAACTCTCAACCCAACGAGCATTTGGTCCTCAGAGCGGAGGCTCTTCCGACTACAGATCAAGGACACCAGCAGTTCTGTTTAGAAGAACTGGCAAAGCTGTTTAGACAAACACCCCGAGAAGACAGACTGTGGGTAGGAAATGGGATCTGCTGCACGGTTAGCCTAGTTTTTTTATTTTTTTTTTTTTTATTTTCCTTCTTCTTCTTCCTTCCCCTGTGAGCGCTTTTCATGTAATTTTTACTCACGAAGATGCCAATACTCAGACCACATTTGGCAATATTTTTTCTTGCCAGTTCAACAGTAAAATTCTGTGTGCTTATGGAGTGTGTGTGTGTGTGTGTGTGTGTGTCTGTGTGTGTGTGTCTATGTGTGTCTGTTTTGCCACTGAATGCCACCGTAAGCTATTCCTATGGCCACAGACTTGACAATCACCTGGGCAGCGTGATACTCATGTGTCCCTATTGACAAACTTGTCTCTATTAAAAAACAAGCAAACTGAGAGTTGGCCCGAGGTCAGCTTCATGCATGGATCCCCACAAAACCTTCACAGTGGTACAACAGGGGACCACAGAAACGCTATTTGCATATTCTCCCACACAGGCTAACAATACCCAAAAATTAAAGGCTGACTGATGTGGGTTATTTTTCCCCCTTACATAGGAGAATATTCCCTCACTGGCCCTATAACATAAATGAACTGTTAAGTAGAGCTGGAATTGGGAATCAAATTGTAAATGCAATTTTGTTTTCTTCGTTTTTTTTTTCATACTAGTTGTATGCTGGTCCTTTTTTTTAAATCTCTGCATGTGATGAACATACACGTGTGTCTGACCATGGGTGTGAGTACAGGCCTGGGCGTGAGCATGGGAAGGCACAGTGTGTGAGTCAGAGGACACACCTGCCTCCCCCTTGTTTGAGGTGAGGTCTCTTATTCACCACCATGAGCATCCGAAGAATTCTATCCCTGTCTCCCACCTCACTGTAGGAACAGTGAACTGCAGACATGTAGTCTGCGTTCCTCACTTTACGTGGTTTCGGGGACCCAAACTCTCATCCATATGCTTGCATGGCAATAACGTAACCAACTGAGCCGTCTCCCTGACCCTCAGTGCTTGCTGGTACTTTCTCTGTAATTCTTCGGAGTGCTAAAAGGGCTAGACCTTCACTCCCACTCCAAGGAGCTCATAAATACATTAGTGACTATCAGAACCATGTGTTCCGATGCCCAGGTCAGAGCCCAAACAAAAGTGCGTGGGAAAGGTATAAACTAGGGGTTACTCAAGAATAGACACAACTTGTATGATTTTTTTTCCAGTTATGCTCTTGAGGCCAAACGTTCTTACTTCTAAAAGGCTGTGTAAGACTGTCTGAAGGGTTTTAAATGGCAGGCAGGGGTCCACAAGGAGAAATGAGAAAAGGACTCTGACTTCTGCATCTGAATTGAAAAGGAAAACCAACCAAAAGTTGATGTCTGTAAAAGTCACAGCACTGGAGTTGGTCTTATGCTTGGACCTACTCTTGACAGTATGACAGTGACAACATATCCAGGAACATGGTTCATCTCAACCTGCAGTAAGTGAAGGGCCATTGTCTTACAGACTGGCCTCTGAAATTCCATACATTGAAAATAAAGTAGCAGGCACAAAGACTCATTCAATATCTCCCAATGTGTGTGCACTTCAGTATGTGATACTCAGGCTATCTTCAAATAACAAATGAATAAGAATACATCGTTACACACACACACACACACACACACACCATCAAACTAAAAAATAAAAGGGGACTTGGGACATAGCTTAGTCAGAGTATTCACCTCACATGTGCGAAGCTTTGGGTCTGATCCTGAGCACTAAAAAATCAAATACTGGCAGCCACACACATCAATATAAACATACAGAGAAAGACACAGAGAGAAAGATCTACATATGCACATAAATGTCTGTCACCTCTGTGCATAGTATACACACATCTTGTGTATAAATGCATGCTCCTGTATATGCAAGTCCGTCTGTATCTATGTAGAGATGGGCGTATGGAGACCATGTGCACTTGTCTCTTTGAGATGGAACTGTTCATGGGCTGGGCCTGAGATCTGCTAATCAGTGTAGGTTAGGCTGGCCAGTGAGCTCCAGGGACTTTTTCCATCTCAACCCTCCCAGCTTTGAAATTACAAGTGTGTGCCACCATGCTCTGCTTTTCTTTGCGTGGATTTGAGGGATTCAACTCAGGTCCTCCTGGCTCACACAGCTATCCTTATATATTACTCGTGCAAAAATTAGACCCCACCTAAGGTCCTCATCAGTCAGGAAAGGTCATACCTAAGAATGCCAGACTACACCACCTCTCCATTGCCTATCACAGCAACACCCCTTGGGCCTATACAATGAAGTTGCATGTGCTGTTCTTTTCAGTTTTCACATCAGCATTCCATGCAGCCTCATCCTGGGAGGTCCACACCAAGAATGTTATCAGTCTGCAAGAGACAGTTATCAATGGAAAACCTATCATTATTACCACCACCACCACCACCACCAACAACAACAACAACAACAACAACAACAACATCATCATCATCCCCATTACCACCATCTCCAAAGCCTGCTGCTTCCTGAAGACTAACAACCTAGTTTCCAGGGAAAGGAAAGGAAGACTAAGAAAAGAAGGAAAAGGAAGGGAAGGGAAGGGAAGGGAAGGGAAGGGAAGGGAAGAAAGAAGAAAGCGATCACAGTGATTGAACGCCACCTTCCTCCATTCTGACATCACGATAAAAAAAAATTAAGCACATTAGAGATGAATTTAGCTATGCAATGCCATCCTGTACCCTCAGGTAAATTTATGCCCTGTTCATAATTTCAGAAAAAAAGAATAAAGCTACATGTTTCAATATTTTCTGTATGCCAGGGCAATCTAGTTATCTTTTTATTCAATAAGGCAACTGAAATTGTATGTTTCCTAAATAATCTTGAATTTATACACGTTGACATTTTTCCAAAGAAGCGTTCATTATCCAAGGACCAGCTCCTCAGCCCATGACAATAAATTATAGTCCATCCTGTTTTAGGACAACCACAATATGAAAACGTTGCTCACCAGCCGACTAGGCAGAGAGACACCTGCAGAGTGTGTGTTTTGCTCTAGAAATAGAAAGGCTGGTGCTTTCAACATGTCCTGACCAAAGAAAGGCTGGCTCGACTCTTCTTTCATCAGAACGGCATGATGTCACCAAGCCACTGCCCCAAGCCCTCTCTCAGAATGGCAAGTTTACCACCAACTGCATGTCTCTTAAACAAAAACAGATTCATGGGGTTCTTTGAAGATTCAGACCCCCCACTGCCTCACAGCTGCTGACAGGGCAGTGCCATCAGACTAGCTTCCTAGACCCCCACTGCCTCACAGCTGCTGACGGGGCAGTGCCGTCAGACTGGGAGCCGACGGCCTCKCAAGCCTCCACTGATGCAGCCTCGGCTTCCCATTGCATCATGCACACATCCTCTTCTTCTCAAATGCTCCACCAGCCTGGCCCAACTGTTAAAGGCAGTCTGCAGTCACTAGGAGACATGGTGCACCTTCCCGAGCATCTTCCCCTCTCAGAGGGTCCTGGCATATCAACAGTGATAAGCTACAGGAGACATGAAGYCCCTCACTGGTCTCAGTCATCCTTCATAGCCTCTGTCAATTAAAAGGCRACACGGAAGGGGCCRGAGATTAGGGAATGGCAACTGAAATTACTCTAGAAGAAAGAGGCAAGCACACACATCCTGGGAAAGGTGACAAGCCCAACTGACGACCATCCTCTTGCTTTAYACTTGTTCTTTTAATTTACTTTCCATGTATGTATGCAGGCATGCACATGTTTGCACATGCATGTAGGGATGCATGTAGGGTCCAGCAATCAGTCTGTGGCATAATTCTTCAGGTGTGTTTTGAGGCAGGATCTCYTGCTAGGCTAACTGACCTGGCCCCACCTCCCCCACACTGAGATTACAAGCACTCTCCACCACTATCCCTGCCAGGCTTTTTAAACCTGGTTCCGGGAATCAGACTCAGCTCCTCATGTTTGTGATGCAAGCACTTCACAAACCTTCACAAACCGAGCTATCTTCTCAGCCCCTCTTGCTTTACAGTTCTATGAAAAAAAAGTTCACACAATCTTAAAAGTTCTGCTGCTCTTCAAATAAATGTCCATGAATCACCTGTAAATCTTGTGAAAGACAGACTGAGTCAGGATGCCCGGGGAGGAGCCCAGGACTCAGAGCACGACAAATGCTGGGCAGCTGGGCTGCCTGCTGCTCTGAGTACCACACTTGAAATGGTGAGGTGACATGTCCCTCTCCCTTCTCTCTCACCTTCCCATAGGGGTCAAGAGAGCCCAGAGCTGCAAACAGGTTTCTACCTGCTCCAGAATACCTGTTTCAAAAGAGCCCAGCATGTAGAAAAAGAATGAAAAAGAAAGCCAAAAAGAGAATCCTCCGAGTTACAACAAGTCCCTCCAATTAAAGGTGGAAGTAACTAATTGATATTGCTAGAGAACTCCCACGCTTCTGAGGAAAGATCTAGCAGGCAAAGTTCACCAT
>BDUI01000397.1:146528-177790 GCA_002335545.1 Apodemus speciosus | reverse complement strand
AACACAATGAAGCAAGCCTTCAGGTAAAGTACCTTGGACAGACAAAGAGTTTCCAAAAGACATCATCAAAAAGTCATGCCAAGCTGATGAAAAGGGGTAAGGCCTGTGGGAGCCCAGTCACCTTTGCCTGCTTATCCAAGGCTTGAGGGGAGAGAGCACCAASCATGCCTGGCACTGACCCTGGGCAACTACTTCACAACCAAAGCCATCCGGCAGCCGGGGCTGCTGGACAGCACAGCACGTGGGCAGCAGGCAACGGAGGAAGACAAGGCRTGGGACACACAAGTCTGACAAAGCAGGAGGTTCGAGGAAACTATTTYTGAAATGTGAGTAAGGTTTTCTGGTACTTTCATTATTGCAGAAGCAAAGATCCTATCATGGGTGGAAGGCAGGAACYGSTCACCTTCCAGCATATGAGAGTGCACTCCCAGGGGACTGAGCTGCCATTTTATATGAGAGGCTAGCATCAGAATAGTGAACGAAATCGCTTTTAATTGCTCCCTTTACAACCCCCTCCCACTCGGGAGGTCCTTCACAGAAGGGAAGGAAACTTAAATCTCTACCATTCCTTATTCTGCTTGAGAATTTAGGATAACCTATTTTTCTTTGTGGTATGTGTATGCTGTATATGTATGTGTATTATGAACGCAGGTACGCTGCCTGTGGAGAATGCGGAGTGACAGCCTTCACTGCTTTATCCCCTTGAGACAGAGTCTCTCACTAGGCTGGCCAGCCAGTTCCTAAGTTCTCCCCATCTCTGCTTGCAGTGCTGTGGTGGCATCGCATATAGCAGCCACGCCCTGCTTTTAAGTCAACACTGAGGACTCAAACTTAGGTCCTGTGCTTTCAAAGTGGTATCCACACTGAGCTCCTCAGCCCCACATCTGTCTTCTTTAGCACAAGGGGGACACAGAAAGGTCCCATCTCACAGAAATGTTGCGAGATCCCTGAATGATGTAGTAACTGAAATACAGTAAGTGCTAAATATACTAGAGACTTTTATGGTAACACCAGAGCAAATGGGCGTGGCCATATATGCCTGTAATGGCTATAATCCCAGAGGCACACAGATTGCAAGTTGGAGGCTAGCCTGGGCTATATCACAAGACTAAAATAAAATTTAAAAAAAGCCTTAACACAACAACAACAAAAACAAACAAAACTCACAATGATCCTACTATCAAAAATCAACCAAAAAATACAAAGGCCTCTCTTTCATCAATGGCTTTATTTTTAAAGATGCAATGTTTGCAGGTTATGGGGGGGGGAGTCACATGTGAAAAATATTGCCTAGCAACTTACCTCAGAAATGTCTCTGTAACCTTCAAAGAGAGCACAACTCACACACACACAAACTTTCTTAGCAGAAGAGAAAGATGTGCAACCGAAGAGCACACATGGAGGGACCCACGGCTCCAGCCACATATGCAGCAGAGGACGGCCTTGTCGGACAAAAAAGGAAGGAGAGAGGCCCTTGGTCCTGAGAAGGCTCGATGCCCCGGTATAGGGGAATACCAGGACAGGGAAGCAGGAGTGAGTGGGTTGGTAAGCAAGGGAAGAGGGGATGAGATAGGGGGGTTGCAGAGGGGAAACCAGGAAAGGGGATAACATTTGAAATGTAAATAAAGAAAATATCTAATTTTAAAAAACAGATTAATAGAGAAAAAAAGAAAGATGTGTTTGGAGGAGTGCTGACAGGTGTGGGCATTGTAGGCAACAGGTCCTCACTGGCTTAGCACTGCTACCCTCTTAGAGGCATTTGCCAATCCTCACCATGACACAGTATTAAAGAACTGGAAAGAGAGAGAAGGCGGGAAGGGAAAAAATGGGGAGCAGAAGGGAGGTGGGAATCCAGAAATCAGGGAGGAAACTATATCAATATTTGGTGTAGTAATATAATATATTCCCATATCAACACAAATGAAAAACGTTTAAGCCCAATCAAATAAAAGCCAAAATTCCTAGCCTAGTCTATTTATATACACTTGGTTTCAAATAAATCTGAACTTGGGCTGCACACATACAACTTTAACAGGATATAAGCACTTCATTATGCTGCATTTTTTGTTATCAATTACCATGGCCCACATCCACCCCAAATGAGACACATACATGCTTTCTGCCAGAGGCCATAACAGAGCCCCAAGTCCACAAGCCATCTCAGCCAACCGCCACCCCTCAGTTCCTCTGCAAAAGGGAACCAGSAATTTGACCAAAGTGTCTGGCCCAGGTCATGACTGATAAATAACAGGGTGTGCCCATTCAGAATCATGGTGCTTTGGCAAATTCCTAGCTCATGTGCATCCAGCTATGGTGTATTCTAGTGGTCTCGGTCTCACAGTTCAGCAACTGGGCTTTCCCTGTGCCCACAAACAGTGGAGCAAAAATGAGCAGTTTATCTGATGTGTTCCACCAAGGCCATCACAGACACACCCGTAAAATACACTGCTATTAGTATTTAGTGGGAGGTTTGTTTGCCAGAGTCTTACCTATTCTTTCTTTCCTCCTGACACCAAAGTACACCCTGCTTCCCAGCCCCAAAACACAGCACAGAATGGGGACAATTGGGTTAGACCCCATATAGCCCATCCCAGCCAGTACTGGCTGGACTCCTGTACCAGGTGCCAATTTCAGGAAAACGAGAGTTCACCCCTGACCCCCTCCACCCTCCCCCCCCCACTCAGATATTCACACTGCCCTTCATAAAGGGCTTACTATTGCAAGACTCTCTCATTGATACTAGATCATCAAACTGCAACACCTCCCTCCCCCCACAAAAAAAAGCTCCAAAACTGGAGCACCAACATTTTTCTTTAAGGCAATGCAARTCTCAAAAGAGGGAGTTTAACCAGGAAGGACGCGTGCAGGCGAAAGCCTTCCGAGCTATATATGTGTCTCTATGCAGCGCTCATACACGTACGCCACACCACCCTGACATTGACTGAGATGTAAAGAACCACCCTGGGCCAGAATAACCACCTTCTATCTCTCCAGGCAGAACCCCACGTATTAAAAAAAAAAAAAAAAAAAAAAAAAAAAAAAAAAAAAAAAAAAAAAAAAAAAAAAAAAAGCCTAAACAAACAACAGGAGCTGGTTTTCTCTTTTAACGATCTGAAAACTGTGTAATATTCTGGTTCATGGCAAGGCGGACTATTCGACCTTCTACTCTAATTTCCTCCCTCACAGAGCCAGCAGAGGAAGAAGTAACAGGATGCAGCTTTTACCTACCCATTTAGCAAATAATATAGAGGGTTGCTCGGCACCTGTATTCAAATGAAAATACGTTTCCAAGCATTTATTTCTGTCGCTGGTAGGGACCCCACCCTGTAAGGAACACAAGCCTAAAGCAATCTCTTGCGATGGGCCATTTTACTTATTCTGCAATTTCTTACCCAAATTACACAGGTATAATTATTTTGACACTATAATGAAAAGAAAATGGGATTTGGGCACCGTGGGTTTATCTAATAACACTATTTCTTGCCAGACTTCACAGTTCTGACAGCCACAAAGAACCCTGTCCATTCCAATAGGAAATATTTGATTTTACTGTATGAACATTATTTATTTTCACCAAGTTGCTATTATCAGAAGGGATATGATAGCTGAATAATAAAAATGAAATCAAGAAATTCTGGTGTTTCAAGGCTTTATTTTTTTCCCTCGCTCTCACTTTTGACATTTTCTTCCCCTGGAGAGACAAGATAAAGTGCTGTCATAAATGGGTGACTTTTCTTGTCAAATGACAGATTTGATTCTCCATGGCAACCACAAATCAAGGTGCTAGTAGGAATTAAAGCTTCTCTTAAAAGGCGTCTTTATGTTTATAAAATGAATTTAAATTAAATGGGTATTAGGTACAGTCTTTACCTCGATGTATTTATTGACTGGAGAGCTTCGGACTGCGAGGAGCACATTTGCATTTTTAAGGAAAGATAACATATTGTCCTGACAGATGTATAAACAAAGCAAGCAACAAGGGCAAGCTACCTCTGTGGCTTTGGAGACCGAAGAGGGGTGCACACACAGACAGACGTGGAGCATGCAGGAGGTCTTTAAATACTGAACAAGGCATAAAAATTACCAATAGGGAACAAGAGAGGAGAACGTTCCCCATTTAATCTCCTAACACAGCCTATCCCTTATTCGCACTTACTAAAGATTTGTGGAATTACCTCAAACAAAATGCCAAAAGACAATCTCTCTCCCCATCTTGTTTCCCTCTTGTCACTGATATAGATTTCCTTCTAAAATCTCATTATCATAGCAAATAAATATTTAATATAAAGGAAATTATTTCAACCCCCAAGTTCAGGCCCTGCAAAAATGAAACATTTACCTTCTAATGTTTTTACTAAAGGCAACACACAGGTATGTGTGCGTGCATGCGTGAGTAAGTGCATGTATGTGTGTGTGTGTGTGCGTGTTTGTACACTAGAAAAGCACGTATCCTTTCAGAGCAATAAGATACTATAACACTGACTGCACTCTTCATGAAAAACAACAGCTGATTAGGAGAGTCTTAGCTATGGGAACTTTACCAGCAGGGCAACATGTCTTGAACCATGACATAATAAATCAGGTCTAATCTTGATACCAACAAACCCACTACTTGTCTGGAAGAGGGAAAACTTTAAGGTCACAAAGTGGGCGCACGGCTCATTTTTGGAAGTTACCGGTGCAGCAGAGGCCAAGGCCAGCCTGCCTGCAATATGAACTGTCAGCAATGCCTTCACTCCAGCTGACATGCYTAGCCTGAGATGAAAATGGAGGAAATAAAAGTCTTACACTGTACACTGGTCATTGGGAGAATGCAACATTATACTTGGCACTCATGGAAGCTGAACCAAACTAGACTCTATGCCAACTTCAGTTAAAAGAATAGCATGGAAAACTAAATCAAATTTCCTCACCCAACGATTGATGACAGCGCTTTTTACTGGGAGATGTGGAGCCTTACTCAAAGTCTGGGGTCAGGGCCCTGGAAAACTAAGGCTGAACAAATAACTTTCTATAGGATTTAGGGCCCCTAAACCTAAATGTGCAGAAGTTATTTGCGGGGGTGGGGTGGGGTGGAGTGGGTGGGTGGGTGGGTGAGAATTTTAAAAGGCTATCCACTCAACTTTTATCCGCACCAGCTACATGATGAAGACAGGGCTAAAAGTTAGAAATCTCTCCGGAGCTCCATATACAAAGCACATTCTATGGTGGGGTGAGTCACGCAGAACTGTCTATTTTTGTCACAATGGCTTTTGTTTCATATTAGAATAAAGTGGGCTGAAGATTTTATTCTCGTTCTGTGTAGGAAGTCATACTAGCACTGAGTCAAAAAAGACAGATTGGCCAGTTCCAGGTAAACCCAGGGCTCCCATGCCACAGAGCAGGCCCCTGAGGTTCTTCCCCTACTTTTAGAAACACAAACCAAGGCCTCTGGTATTGTCAAGCCTTTCTGAGGAGCGTGCCATGGGGGGGGGGGGCTGCCACCTGCGCCTCTTCAATGCGAGCGACCCTCCTTTTGGGGACCCGCTGAGGCCTTCCCACACACCTGAGCTCCTGTCCCTGAGGTTGCTAATGTCTGCCTTAGGCCGTTCACTAAGAGAAAAGGAAGATCAAGGCTGGAGCTGCACAGGATTGAATGTCAGCACCCACTGAATAAAATCAAGAAACACTTCACTAATGCACTACTGGATAAAGCAAGTGGCCCGTGAATAAGACCCGTCAGGGAAGGAAAAAAAATGGCAATGCTATTCGGCTGGAACAGAAAGTATTTACCATTCTGCTTGAGAGCAGGAAGGAGAAGAATTTATAAACCCATCTCAGTGGGCCAGTTGAACCTGGTTACTTCTGTTTAGATGTTCCTGTCAGCTCAAGAATTTCTTGAGAAAAATAAAATACGGTTCACATCAAACAGCACCTTCCACCTGTCTTCTGGGCTTTCCAGAGGTACTCACAGTGTCCCGGGATCACATCGTTTCTGACAGGCCAACTCTRTGGGAAAATGTTCTTCCTATTAAGTTTGTAAAACAGTCTAACATGTGAGAGCCTATGTGTATAACGCTGAAATTTCACCAAGTGGTTTCAGTCAAATCCACCACAAGCTTTGAGAATCAGTTCACTTGAGAGGAGGACATTACCTCAGCTCTGCTCAGGATCTGGAAATCATGTCATATTCTAGTCATCTGATGAAGGATCATTTGAGCCCATCATGACCCCAGTATGTTGTTGTCGATTTCCTGGGCTGCTCATTAAAGACCCCACAGATCCGCTGGTGAAACACGCGTTTATCATTCGAGTTGGCCACTTCTGTCTCTTCTCCAACACGCACACTCCGCCAGCCTACCTCTTACCCTACAACCTCCACCATATAAATCAAAGAACTCCACAATTTTACCTGAAAGGCACTTGCCTTGTTTTCCAATCTGGCCTGACCCTTTCTTACCCTCTCATTCAGCCACTCTCAGACTAAAGAACTCACCAGAGAAGAAAATATCATCCAATATCTGACTAGGGGTTCAGGGTATTTCAGGGCCCACCTCAGGAAAGGATGACGTGGGAGCACACCCCATCTTCAGGAGTCACATGTGACCGACCACGCTTTCTCTATGGCATGACCTTGAGCTCCTCTGAGCTCATGGGAAATGGGCCTAATAACTCTCCCTTGCGGGGGTGCCATGCTTTCAATTACTATCTGTAAAACACTCTGTGATCCCCAGATGAAAGGCAGTGCTGTGTAAAAGCCCAGAAGCAGAGGCTAGGGTGACTGTCATTATAGTGGCTCAACCCCTGGACACAACTCCCATCAAATCATCTTTTTGAGGCTTTGTCTAGTGAAGCCTTCCACACCTGGGAAAAGTCTAGAACTCAAAACATTTCCCACAGAGGCGTGTACTTTAGAAACGAGAGGCCGTTGGTGGCAAGCTGATACAAGCTGCCAGAGAGGAGCCGGCTGGAGCAGCACCTAAGCAGCATCAGGTACAGGCTTCCGCAGAGAGCCGTCCAGCCTACGGGTCTGGAAGTGGAGAGCCTTATTTCAAAGAGCAAGTAGAGGACAGGCAGAAAAGGTAAGTAAGATCCCCAGGGAATGCTCAGCTAGGCTCGCTCACAGATGCCTGCTAAGGTCCACAGTCTCCCACAAAACGGCTCCTTACCAGCAAGAGCTCCCCCACCCTTAAGAAACGCGGCAGGAGGAAGAGGAGAGACGCAAAGGCCAAGCCATTACTGTTCAATATCTGATCTTTGGGAACTGCCTAAACCTGGACCGCTTCTGGCTCCAGCAAGCCAGGAAGCCAGCAAGCAAATAATGCTAAGCCCCCTCTGCCAGGCTGGCTCTTCCCCCCCATACAGTCAGGAGCCTTCTGCCTTCTGCTCTCCCATCCCCCAGCAGGATGAGTGGTCTCTCAAACATCAGCCCAGCAGCTAGTTCTGTGGGGGAAGCTATACATTTACTTCAATGACACTATAATGGTGGCAGGTGTGTTAGGCAAGCTCTGAGAACTCAGCAAGACTTGAAGTCCAATCTCTTCTCTTTCTGTGACCTCCCAAGAGGGCTTACATCTCCACCTTAGTCTTCACATCTGTACAATGGAGATGATAGTACCTGCCTCATAGGTCTCCAGCCTGTGGACTTAATGTTATCACTGGTACTTCGGACAAGGGCTGACTAGAACATTCTCTCCCTGAAACTGTGGCACAAAATAGATACCAGTTCCACCTCCTGCCAACAAGTGACAACACTAATATACCAGACAGAATTTGCCAAGATAGGTCAGCTCAGGAACAGCCTTAACCACACATCCCAAACCCAAACCTTGAGCTCAGGAAGCAAAGCTACAGTCCCTGACATGGGTCCCACTCCTCCTCAGGTGCAATCACAGCCTGGCACTTGTCCACTCTGGGCTACTGGAAGGAAAGAGAGTTCCTGAATGAAGGACCAGATCTATCATCCTCTCATCCTCCCAAGTGCGGTGACTGTCGGTAGAAACCATTTGTAAAGCTGACAACGCAGGACATTTATTTGTGTCACCACCTGTTGAAAACAGATGCCAGTGCGTGCCATGCCTGCCCCAGACCTCCCAGCACCCTCTGATGCCACAATCTGTTCCAGATCCCCCAAGCCAGGCCCTCTCCAGATCTTCTGGCCTGGCCTACCTGTCTTTTTGTCTTTGGATTGGCAAAATCCGAACTGAGGAGAACAGCTAAGTTTTCTCTAGCAAACAACTTTGCACAGCTATTTGTCAACTTCTGTCATTCAGAGGAATGCAACACAAATGTATATCTTTAATGAAATTCAGAGTCAGGAAAAGTTGTCATCATCAAGTTATATCTGTTATGACATACATTTCATTTTGTTCAATACATAACAGAAAAGCTATTTAATCAAACAGAAGAATCTCGCTAAAATGACAGTCCAAGCAATGTCCAAACAACTGCTTATTATGCGATGTGAGTCTGACTGGGATTGGATTGTTTTCAGAGATTTTCCCCCATCTCTCTCATTGAGAAAATCGCTTGAGGGGCTGGAGTGGGAACCGAGGGAGACTAGGAAGTGGAGAGCTACACAGAGGGATGCAGGAGTGCGGGGACTGGAGCCCACCCTGGAGCCTTCTAGAAAAAGGTAAAAGGCATGTCAACATCTAGATGGCGATGAAGAGTATGGCTTCTTTGGGGCCTGGTCTGTCTTTTCCTTTACATACCATGTCACACCAGGGACAGGCTCAAATACAAAGGCACAGTGCAAGGAACCACACCTGTGTTCTTCAAGTGACACTCACCCTTAGACACGTTGTTTGTTTCTCTTCACAATTTAATGGACACCATCTACAGTGTTTATAAAACCCAATGTTATATTCTGCAGCCAAGTTTAAAGGATAGAGGGGCTAGCATGCCCATGACTGAAAACACAGATTAAAAAAAATGTTAAGGGGCTAACTGGGTAGGTACTTGAGTTTGGGTGTCATAAATGGTGTGAGTTTGTAGGAAATGAGAGGTGGGGAGAGGATAAGAGAAGAAATGGGAGAGGAGAGAGAGTAGGGAGGATCGGAGAGTGAGTTAATAATGTTGAGAAGGTACAGATTCCTTGCTTTCATCTTTCACACAATCCCACCAACATAGTAAGACACCAACAGAAAAATGGTAGATAGATGGACAGATGGATTTGTGGATAGAGTAAGGTAGGTGAGTGGATGGGTGGAGAGACAGAATCTCTTCTACCTAAAGAAGAGAGGACTGTTGAGCTTATCTGAATAGATTAACTACCCTGTGAGACAAAGGCCCATTGTCTTGGGGACCATCCCTCTTCATTCCTGCTCTTAGGTCTTATCCCAAGTTCCAACAGCTTTTCCAATAAAGGAAGAGGCTACCTTTCCAACACAGCTGGGGTTGAACTATGGCTAAGAAACACTCTGTGGTCTTATGCCAGGCTAATTGGTTATCGAGTTAACAATGAACACCATGCGGAATAGCCCCAGACCTTTCATCCTTATGGTGATGGCCTGAGTCAGAGAAGAGTGACTGGGACCAGGGATCCTTATACTGAACAAACAAGGAGATGTGGACCTTTCCCAAAGCACGGGGCTCCGTAGGTCTGGCAGAGGACCCAGGAATTCACAGTTTTTCCAGACTTCCAGGCAAAACCACAGATATTGGCCAGCTTTAAGATGCTTGGACCCTGAGATGTTCCAAGTCTGTCTATGAGCTAGACATAATCTTCTGAAGTGGACTTTAAAATCAGACACAGCGTTGGTTAATGGTCCACAAGGACAACCCACAGGTACTGACCTTCAGAGGAGCAATCTTTGTTCTATATTCCTCTCTTTTCTGCCCCCTTCCTCCCTTTCCTTCCTTCCTTGGTTTTGGTTTTTGTCACTGGCTTTGTGTTTGTTGATTTTGAGACAGGCTCTCACCGCAGCCAGGCTGGTCTGGAATTCATAATGTGACCTAGGCTATGCTGCAACTCACAGCAATGCTGCTGCCTCAGCCTCTCAAGTGCTGGGATTCCATGGTGGACCACCCACTCATATGTTTTTTGAAGAACTAACAATATTTGTGCAGACAACCTCCATCTCAGGAAGTTAGTCTACCTCTGAACTCAAGAGTCAGAAGAAGAACTCAGTGGAATGCCCTAAGCCACTGTCTGACTTCAGAGACAATCTGCTGCCTGTCCACCAGAGGCCTAACTCAACAGTGACCGAAGGGCAAGTTGAAAGAGCATGGGCTGCATTTCTCTTCGATGGCATCTGTCCTCTTCCTCCAACAGGAACGCCAAGCTTTGGCTTTCTTCTTGTCTGTTTTTGGTTGTTGCTTGTTTCCGTTTCTGTTGGGAAATAGGGTTTCTCTACACATTCCCAGGCTGACCTCCGACTCCTGATCATCCTGCCTCGGCCTCCTGAGTGGTGGGGTCACAGGCATGCTCCACCACACCTGATCCATGCTTATTACCTTTAAGGGACTCCACAGTCTCACGTGACACACAGTAGTCCTTTACTTCATTGCAGTTACTGCCTTGTTAATGACAGTCTTAAAGCCCCAGTYAGCCCCGCATGCACCCACCTGACGGTCCCCTCCAGATGATGGTCTCCCTCCCTTTAACCTTTCTGTAGAGATCCTTCACTTATGTCCCTTCATGAGCTCTCCTCCTCCACCCGGGCGCTGGACAGGTCACTGACTCTTGCTACTTCACTATCCTCTAAGTGGTCCTGAATCACACGAAGTTTTTAATGACAGCATTTCTCTGCTAACATAAGCATAACGGGGTGTGGCACATGACTGAAAATCTGAAAACTTGAGAAGGTGTGGGATGAAGGTGCCAAGCAGGTCCTCTGCAGGATGCTAAGAGGTACCCCAGGAACCCTGCTCCTGAATGGCAATTAGTTCCTATGTCTACACCTGTGGAGCCCAGACAATCCTGAGCAACTCCACTTTGCTCTGCTGCTGCTGCTGCTGCTGCTGCTGCTGCTGCTGCTGCTGCTGCTGCTGCTGCTGCTAGGTGCTGATTTTTAAATGGCAATATCCAAATCAGAGAGGAAATGATAGTGTTCCAAGCTWAATGGCACACATTCAGACAGACTAAGAAAATAACAATAAAAGTGTAAATTTATTCTGCATATGTGATCATGACTACCATTACATCAGGTTCCATATATGCCCAGCCAGAATAAATATTAACCCATTTCATAAATGACTTTATCCCGYATTTGTGGCTAGAGCTCCACCCAAACCCAAAACAACACTGTTTCCATAGCAACCAACAGATTTCAAAGAAGGAGGAAAAAAAAAGGAGAAGACTTCAGAACACAGAGCAACCAAATAAAATAGCCAGTATCAACAAAGTATGTCAGCATTATTTAAAACGCATCCAGTGAGGTCCAGTCTATAGTTTAATCTCTTTCCCAGAAGCCAACTCCTCCTAAAGTCACCTTCTCAAAATTCATTCTTTCCTCAAAGAAACAACTGCACAAATGTTTCCATTTTAACTGAGGAGAGAAGCAAATCTGAGTCATTCCTGGGGTTCAAGTGAAGTACACGGAAGGGAACTCATGTCCAGCGAGAGCTTCTGCACACACTGAAATGCAGGGGATTACGACTGATAATTCTGCAGTCTTAGCCATGCTGTGATCATCCTATTAGTGTACCCATTCTCTTGCTGGGTTTGGAGGGGCGGGCTAGCAAAAGCCCCAGCTGAAAGGGGAGGTGCTCACACCCTTGGATGCAGCAGCTCAGTATCAGACCTGGCTAGGGGCTTTCTCAGTAGCCTGAGTCAGTGAGCCACACTGACACAAGCTGTGAGGCCTGAAGTGAGAACCTATATTCAAATTCAAGCAATGCCCACAGGGATCTTCCTCCTACTGGGCCACAGAGACTTGGTGAGCTCTATTCAAAAACCAGTAGATCTCACCTCTCCACCACTGACTCCTAATTTCAAAGAATTACACAGTTTTTTTGGTTTTCTTGTTATTGCTACCTTTTTTTATCTTTTTTTTTTTAAAACAATGAACCACTCCTAAGATATGAAGGGTATTTTGAGGCCTTGGTGCCTTTTATCTTCCTGAAATAAGTTATAAAGTGACTTGGGTCCATCCCACGTGCTAGCTGAACAACTTGGCTAAATGTTATTTAACCTCTCTCACCTTGCARAGTCTGTTTCCTGCCTGTAAAACATAATGAATAAGAGTGTCCTCTACCTTGWAGAGCTGTTGCAAAGGTAAACTGAGCAAACTCATGCATAATGCTTAATAGCAGCCTAACTCACAAGAGGGAAYGGAGTTCCTACTGTTATTACGTATAAGCAATTAATTCTTCTCTTAATTATTAGTCACRTCTGGTTGGCTTTCCGGTTTATTGCTGCAGAAAGCACTACTGCCGAACACATACATAGCTTAGGGAAAGCAACCCCGAGAGCTGCCACCGCTCCAGCGGCTCGGCATGAGCCGGTCTTCAATGCCATGCRTCTGGCAAGAAGGACCAGGTAACCAYTGGGCACAATTTTGTCCCTTAACATCCTCAAGCAGCAACTTCCTGCCACGACACGAGGAACACCGGGTGTGATAATGGGAAGCAAGGATGAGCTGAGAGGACCCACAACCCCNTTTTTTTGGTTTTCTTGTTATTGCTACCTTTTTTTATCTTTTTTTTTTTAAAACAATGAACCACTCCTAAGATATGAAGGGTATTTTGAGGCCTTGGTGCCTTTTATCTTCCTGAAATAAGTTATAAAGTGACTTGGGTCCATCCCACGTGCTAGCTGAACAACTTGGCTAAATGTTATTTAACCTCTCTCACCTTGCARAGTCTGTTTCCTGCCTGTAAAACATAATGAATAAGAGTGTCCTCTACCTTGWAGAGCTGTTGCAAAGGTAAACTGAGCAAACTCATGCATAATGCTTAATAGCAGCCTAACTCACAAGAGGGAAYGGAGTTCCTACTGTTATTACGTATAAGCAATTAATTCTTCTCTTAATTATTAGTCACRTCTGGTTGGCTTTCCGGTTTATTGCTGCAGAAAGCACTACTGCCGAACACATACATAGCTTAGGGAAAGCAACCCCGAGAGCTGCCACCGCTCCAGCGGCTCGGCATGAGCCGGTCTTCAATGCCATGCRTCTGGCAAGAAGGACCAGGTAACCAYTGGGCACAATTTTGTCCCTTAACATCCTCAAGCAGCAACTTCCTGCCACGACACGAGGAACACCGGGTGTGATAATGGGAAGCAAGGATGAGCTGAGAGGACCCACAACCCCACACCAGCCTGTTCCAGTCACTACAGCTGCCATGGTCACCCCTGGGATGGTTCTGGTTGAGAATGGCCCTGAGAGGCTCCTTCATGTGGCCACCTTGTCTTCAGCTGGGACAGCTGTTGGGGAAGTACTAGGAGGTGTGCTCCTGCGGGGAAGGTATTGCCAGGTTCTCCTTTGGTTTGAGATGTTGTTGCTCCACCATGCCCTCACTCTCCTGTCATGGGCTCTAACCCTCTAGAACCATGGGCCACTTCAACACTGTCTTTTATAAAGTTGCCTTGGTCGTGGTGTTTCATCACGGTGACAGAACAGAAACTAATACAACCGTCATGATACTTGATGAGACACAACACTAATTCAACAACTATTTACTCACTATGTGCCAGATGGTATGTGGCTATGGAAAAAAAGCCAAGTACTCAATAAATTTGCAGGCCAAAGCAGGTTACTTGGAAGGAACAGGGCTGGGAGTAGGGGAGTGCAAATGCCTGTCCTGGTGGGAAAGGGCAGAAATGAATTACTGAGGTTTATCAGTGACAACACTGCCGTATTCTAAAGATTTTCCTCCTGCACCTAACATTAAGGCAACATTATAACGTCTCCCCCAACAATCGCCCTGGCAACAGTTTTTACCTTCTMGCCTTTTTCATGGAGGACTCAAATTTACTACAGGGCCTTAGAGCTTAGCCAAAGCCACACCAACACTGCACTCCTTTAAAGTCACAGAAAGGCCTCACTGCATTATAGTTCCTGAAAACATACAAATTCAAATGCCCAGGGACTAATAAGAAGCATCCGGCATGTTCTCTTGCTCTGCTATCTGAGTCTCCACCTCATAGGACACAGCCCAGAGATGTGGCTCTAGGAAACGTGGCAGTGATCAGAGCAAACCGCACTCTGGTGGCTTAGTGTACATGTGCTAAGGCTGCAGCAAACATCAGGTGACTCCCGAGTTTAAAGATTTATCGAATTTGCTCCCCAACCCTATTAGCAGTGTTTTCCTGTCCCTTTCTCTATAGTGTGCCTAATGGTAAAAGATGCACAAAAGTAATTACATTTACACTTCATGATGAAGTCCCCAGTCTCCAAAAGCACATGCGCAACCGCACTTTTTATTRTTTTTCATTACGGGCTGTGTGCTTCATTGCCTCCTGAGCCAGATTTTTGTCGGGGGAGGAGGTGTAAGTAGGGAAAACTGACTTTTGTGGAGGAAGAACCATCTCGTTGGGATTGTGAGCTTACCAGTGCAGGATCACTGTCACTGGACTCCCTCAATTCTGCCATTTCAGTGTAGCACATTATTCATAACAGGGAATAAAGATTTAAAATATGTGGGGGTTTATGTGAGCACACACTTGTGCACACATGTGCAAGTGTGTGTGGAAACCTGAGGTCAACTGTTGAGTGTTGCTCATCATGACACTGCCCGCCTAGCTTTTTTGAGATTGAGTCTAACACTGACCTGGAATTCACTAAATAGGATACTGGGTTGGTTATCCAGAAAAAAAAATTCAACTGTCTCCGCCTCTCCAACATCCCCATGCCTGTCTTTTGAGTGTTGTTCTGGGTAATGAACTGAAGAACTCATGATTGCTCTGTAAACTCCTTACCAACTGAGCCCACACACTGAGTGCAACTCAGACTTTTAAAGCACAACCTATAGACCTGTTCACACACAATCACAACCCCAAAACCTATCAATGTGAGTGCAAAAGAAATGGAAAAATCTGGCAAACCTGAAAGGACTCTGCACACCTGCGAAGAGCACCCACACCAATGGCTCCTCACCTCGCCGTGTGCGCTCTGTTTAAGTCATATTGAACATATGAGAACTGCTTCCCTTCAACACACATGGGTCCAGAGACATAAAAGCGTAAGTGGAGACTTCTTCCGATGTCTCTCAGCATTGCAACCCTGAAACAAGCTGGGTTCCCCTTGGGGAGTAAACAAGGAAGGAATTCAAGTTCGCTTTTTGACTCATACCAAGGTGTTTTGTTCATTAAGATGATTCCAGCCCACAGATAAGTATGTTAGGAGAATGTGGAAATAGAAATGTGGACCGTTTCCCCCTCAAACTGTGAAGACACAATTGAAAAGCCAGTCCACATAATCACGCTGAGTATAACGTGGCCAGCCTCTGCTACCTCCACAACTGCTGTTTATCCACAAGGCCTCGCACACAGGCCTTGCATAGATCCATGCCCTCAGCTCTTCCTAGGAGTGAAGACAGGTATTTCCCTTTTAATTCTCTTTCTCATATCAGGATGTAGGAGTTAAGAATAGCAAAATCAACAGGATAGCGGTGGTGCATGCATTCAGTCCCAGCACTCAGGAGGCAGAGGTAGGCAGATCTCTGTGAGTTCAAGACCAGCGTGGCCTACAGAGCAAGTTCTAGGACAGCCATATAGATCTCAGAGGGAAAAAAAAAGAATAACTAAATGATTTATAACCAGGTTAGATGGTTAAGATATGGGTCAAAGTTTGAACCCAGAGCTCATTCCAATGTTGTTCTCCGCCTAAGGTAACAGAATGACTTCAGGCCTTGCTCTCTGGGTATTGCCAGACCTTTTGGGGGTATAGGTTACAAGATGGAGAAAAAGAGAAAAAAGCTGGTAAAATGCATTAGCCAAAGATGCACAACTTGATGTCAGAAGTAAACTCTGGAGTGAGGCATCATAATAATCTCAGGAGCAAAGTCTTCCTCTCCCTGGGGTTGCCTTGCTTCCTCCCGGCTTTTGCCTCCAGTCCTAAAGGTGCTCTGTACTTGGTACTGGAGAGCCTTTGAAGACCCACAGTTCTGATCTTCACTTAATACATGAAGAAGAAACAATCTGAAAGCCTAAACCAAGGGGAACCTACGTATTCAGGAAGTGTCATCTCAAATATTTAAACTTTAYGTTGAAGAGATAGAGTAGAGCTTTGTGGATGAGCATTCAGCTAGCATGCGTGAGGCCCTGTGCATCTCCAGGACCAGAAAACCACACATATAATACACACTTCAGTGTATATATTCACACATATATGATACGCACAGAGCATTGTATGGGCAGCATCAGATGGATCACTTAAATTATAAAAGCAATATCCTTTCCAACAAAAATCATCAAGAAAAATAGGGATGCGCCAGAATATATTTTCTCCATCTTAGGAGAAGGCTTCAACACTCAGATACAGAACAGTGGTGAATGCACCCTAGTTTAAGGCACACGGGTTTACATGATGAGAGGTAATTTTTTTAAAAAAAAAATAATAAAATAAAGGAGACTGTGTAATAAAATTCCATGTCACTACGTGAATGTCAACTACCTGACTCTTTAAGTAAACAGGTCACACCACAGCATGTAAGAAATGGAAATGACTGAAACTGATTTGCTTACAATCAGATGGTAATCAATAAGGGAGTATTTTAAATTGTTATATTTATGGCTGATAAAATGAGCTGGTTTAGGAAACACTGTACCCCTTTAGGAACAGTAACTGTGACTTTAAATCATGAGTGCGACAGGTTCATTAATGTGGCTACACAACAAACACCCGAGGTGAGCCACACATGCCATTTGAAATTTTCTGCCATCTGCGGAAAACAAAAGGCAACAGGTAAAACTGCAGATGATATAGCTCACTTATCAGCGTATCCCAAATCTCACGCCATCATGCGCTGAGATGTTTGAAACAAATCCAGAGCATACCCTCCCACTTAGCCACCTCACTGTCACCCCACATACACACTTCAAGCACCCCGAAGCCAGTTAGTCTGTAAGAGGTATTGGAAAATGCAGTGACAGCAGATCATTTTGCCACATCTTTAGCAAAGAAAATACCTAGAAAAAAACCCAGCAGGTCCTATTTCAGAGAATTAACAATATCATCAGAGTTGGCTCTATTGGCGGGGAGGGGGGCGGCTCATATACACATGTGTTTATGAACCAGAGTATACACGCACAGGCATGTTCACACACGTGGAGCGCAGAGGACAACCTCAAATATCAACTCCTCAGATGCTGTTCACCTATTCTTGATTTTGAAACTGGCCTGAAACTCACCAAGTAAGCTAGGAGTACAGTAAGCTCTGGGAACCATGATGGATCTGCCTGTCTTGGCCTCCCAGAGCTGAGATTTTAAGGGAGCACCATTCAGCTTTTTAAGTGGGTCCTGGGGATCAAACTGAAGTCCTCGAGYCTACACAGCAAGCAATTCATCGACTGAACCATCCCATCTGCCGTCTTCGCTTCTACAGCCAATTTCTCTACCAAATCCAGACAAGGATTCTAAGGAAATCCTATAAGACACACAAGGCTCTTACTACTGAAACTGTAACTGTCTCCTTAAATTCAAAACAACACTAGCATGGTTAATCAGGCCTTTCCTGTGTATCTGTTTTTAGGAGAAGGTTCCTGCTCTTTATTCTGGTTCTCAGTTCAATGGTAAGTAGTTAAATCTATGGCACTCCCTAGGAAGCTAGCAACTTAAGGAATAACTTCATAATGAAATTACTCCATCTAAGGGAAATTCGTTGACACTCATCTCCTTTTTCCACTTGAACTTGGGAAAAGATACCTGYGGCTTGCGGAGACTCATGTCTAAAGGTGAGAGCTTTTGTAAACAACTTTGAACCACTATGGCGGACACAGCTTCCTCTATGGTAGTGCTTCTCAACCTTCCTAATGCCTTGACCATTTAAGACAGTTCTTCAGGTTGTGCTTACCTCCACCCACAAAATTATTTTCACTTTTCCTTTAAAATTGTAATTTTTACTCTTATGAATCATATTGTAAATACACCTGTTTTCTGATGTCTTTGGGCAACACAGGCAAATGGGTCATTTGAYCCACCAGAGGGGCTGTGACCTGCAGGTTGAGAACCACCACTCTAGCAAATTTACACCAGTATCATTCTGCAGCAATGGTGCAATAAGGAGGGCAGGACCTGGTACTCCTCACACATACCCAAAGGATCCAAGAGAAACACTATAAAATTCCACAGCTCCCAGTAAGAGTCAAGGTTTGAAGGGCTGGGAAGGTCCTCAGTCTAAGCAGACTCTCACATTCTGAACACTTAAATCCCTCGTTGTGTGTACAGAATTTGTTCCCTTCCAAGCATTGGTCTGAAGAGTGCCGAGAGAATGCAAAGCTGCACATTCGGAAATACAGTAAGGTGAGGAGTCTGGGGAACTCTGAGCAGGCTGCAAGCCTTGGCCCACGCGTCTCTTCTCCTTCATAAAACACACTTTCAAGAGCTGTTGCTATTCCTACAGGTAGGACACAAAGCAAATGCATGGCATTTTGACTCAAATAAACACTCAGGCAACCTCAACCATAGCAGTTCTGAACCGGTACAACCAAACCCTACTACAAACACTCCTGACATCCTAGAAAATTCCTCCCTCCTATGATACATAGCAATGCATCCGCACCACAGGACTGATGACTATATCCACCGCGCAAAACCACAAAGTTTCGACCAGTAATATCCGATAACAAACGACGCTTGTTCAGACCACACAAGAAGAGAGTCGCAAGGTAATTTCTAATACCAAGAATCTCTATCCATATATAACAGCAGCAACTGAAGCAGATCTCCCAAATTAACTTTCCAAAATGATTAAGGGGAAATGTGAAACATCACAGTTTATACAAGACAAGAAACATTTGGCTGCAAATGGATTTATAATTTTGCTAATTAAAAATTATCCCATTTTCACTTTGGATCCACCACTGAACAGAAACAGGAATAACCTTGCCATGCCAGAAACACAAGCAAATGATTAAAGTTCTACTAAAAAAGAAAAAAAAATCTTTAAAAGTTGGGAAAACATTTCATTAGGCTACAAATCAAAACCCGTCTGTCCTTGACATCTCTTTAATGTCTTCCAGATTCCACATCAACTTTTTTAATCACTCACTGAATCACTCAGAAATTAAAATATGTTAAAATACTATCCATCTCGGACCTCTAAAGCAGTCCTTTGATATAATAGAACCTTCAGGCCCCTATATGAGCAATAGTCGCATACTACCCTGACTCTGATTTATGGATTCTATATATTTCACAATGAGAAAAATAATATTCCCGGAATCATGCCTTCATCAGTAAATCTGCTACATGTGAAGAATATAAATAAATACTAAAAGGGGCCACCATGAACTCTCTCCCGTTACGTGTGCCAAGTAGACGTGGATATAGCTTGGATTAAAAATAAAAATCATTTTCAAGCTTCCAAGGTGTTAGCAACAAAATATGCTTTTCAAAGGAGAGAGGAAAAGAATGTGAGTGACAAGAAGGTTGACTGATGAACAAGGATTTCTCTGCAAAGCTAATGAAGGCAATGTTTACGGCACGCGCTCATTTATTTACGCCTCCCTTCCTCGAGCCCTCCATGCGCCACGGGCGTCAGTGTTCAGTAATGGCACTGAAAAGCCCAGAACCTTCCAACTGCAAGTTACAGTAGTCACTGTGTCAGTGGAAACAATGAGTCACAGGCGTTCAACCTGGGATGAGCTGTGACAGCACCTCACATGTGTCACTGGGGTGTCATGTGACATGGCTGTTGCCATGGTGAGCCTCCATGTTCAGGAAATGTGTTAAGTATCATAGAAGGCACCCAGCCATCCCTCAAGACACTGTACATGCCCGAAAATGTACTCTGCAATCTGCCGACCGCCGCTATCGCTGTGATTGGCTTCCTCTCTGGGACTCGCGCTGGATGGARAGGGAAGGCAAGGAAGAAGCTGAAAGAAAATCAAGCAACCATTCCTGGTGTCAGGGAGAGGAGTCTGAGGATGACAGAAGCTTTAAGACAACAGCTTCGAACAGTTTCAAAAAATAAAAATCAACTATGCCCAATATGAGGTTATTTTGTATTGCGCGTACAATTATCTGGCATTAAAACAAATGGAAAAGCAAAAGATATCACAAATGGCATCATTTTTTAGGCTGAATGAAGAAATTATACGATTTAAGTATATATGATAAATAGTTCTGGTCACATTCACGAAAGAAAGAAAGAGAGAGAAGGAAGGAAGGAAGGAAGGAAGGAAGGAAGGAAGGAAGGAAGGAAGGAAGGAGGAAATCAAGTAAAATAAAACTCTCCAGTTGAATTTGTCTAAGCCAAGTCTCCAACTCAACCAAAGCAGCATTGCTTTTGACATCTTGAAACAAGAAGCAAATACTCACAGACTTTCTGTCATGACAATGAAGGAACTGACTGGGAAGAAAGGACGGAACACTGGTACTCACTGAACCCTTACACTGGGGACCAGATCCAGGGTCATCTATCGCCAAGACTGCCTCACAGGTGCCTGCCTTCAAACAAAGACAAGCCTACTCCAGCAACCCAAGTTTCAAAGGGAATTTACRACTCTCTAGCAGTAGACTCTCTGGATGCCAGCTTCCCAGATTTGAAATTTAGGAAGTGGGTTAAGGATAGTCAAAACATTTCACTTCCAAATGCAGAAGATGGTTTTGCCAGAAAAAGGCACCTTTAAGTGAATTACAGATCAATAATGATATGCACACAAATCTGTTGGTGCACTGAGATGCAACCAAGATGGTCATGGGGCACAAAAACCTACACAGGACAGGAACAGCAGGCAAAGTATGGCCAGCCTGCAGAAGAAGGACCTCACATTGCTAACAGGCTACCATGTACAGGAGACAGGATTTGTAGGAACACAACAAAATGAATTAGGAGGAGGCTTACTGGTGGCAGACTGGAGCCTAGCTTTTAAAAGAACTTCCTAGCTCTAAGGCTCAGCCAAAGATGTACATCTATAACCTGTCCCCAAGATGCAAGGGCTGGAGAGCTGGCTTAGCAGTTAGGAGTTCTCGATACTCTTCCAGAGTACCAGTTTAACTCCCAGCACCCAGGTTGGATGGCCTACAACCACCCATAACTCAAGATCTAGGGAATTTAATTCCTTTCTGGCCTCCATGGCCAAAAGCATACACACACAAACACACCAAATAAAAGTAAGTTTTAAAAAGAAAATTCAAGTACACCATACCTACAGTTACTCAAATACACTGAGGTTCAAAGAAGACTGAAGCATAAAACTCACACGGAGTAGAGAGAAGCTACGAGATTCATCTTCACTGAATGTAGAAATTACAAGGGTCTTTGAATGTGCTATGAATGCTGTGACAATCACCTGACATTGACAGAGGCAGGCAGACACAGACACACACTCTCACATCCTGAACACCCTAGAGGGGAGAATGAAAGTCTACCATACTGACACCGAAGCACTTTCTTAAAATTTAGGTCAAGCTGCCAAGCTTTAGGGCTGATCGTGAGCTATTTGTTATTTACTGAGAATACAGTCTATGCCGATTCTGTGTTTTCTGTACATTTGCACTTTTAGTTTCACAATCAACCTAAAACGTCTTTTAAAAGTAAGTTGAGGTACAGAGAGATGTGACTTACCAAAGGATACAGGATTCAAAGGCAARCTTTCATACGAACAGCCTGCGTCAGCAACCACCACACTTGGCTATTTCCCATTAAAGGTTCCTTCCACATCTTGGCCCTAGATCCTGGCATACATTTGTGWGTTATTTAACAAAGAGAAGGTAAGTAATCTGAAGGGCTGTCAGCACACAACTACCTTTGAGGATTCTCTCTCCCACTCCCTACCTTTTTCATTACAATGAAGGCCTGTGTGTAAAGTCAGTGTTTGTCTCAGAGAGGCTCATCTTGTCTCCGGATGTTTGTCCTCCGACTGCATTAACAATACACTGCTTCACAAATCTTGGAGGGCTGACAATCAGAAAGTCTCCCTTGCATGTCCAATCCAGTTTTACCATGACAAAGACAAGGAATGGTCTGCTCAACTATTCTCAGATTTTCTCCATTTCTCTTCCTCAGACTTTCATCATCCCTTATGATGATGAATGGGATGTCTGGAGAACTGTGCCACACATAATTGTCTTTGAACATTTCCTCTCGCTCATAGCTCTACCCTTGGAATTGATGATGAAAACTGTCTACAAACTCTTCTTCCCCATTCCAGTCTCCCCTACCTGGACTTCCCTCTGGTGTAGAGGAAACATTGAGATACCTAGCAAAGAACCAGGATGTGAGAACTCTGATGTGAGGCAACTTCCAACCATGCTTTGTTAAGATGCTGGATGTGTAACTCAGGGGCCTCACAATGCTAGACAAATTCTACCACTGAGATACAGCCTCTGCCCAAGCCAATTTCTACCCAGAATTCTAGTCTCTTTCCAGATCATTCCAGGATCATTCTTATCCTAGATAAATTTTTTTCACCTGACATGGAACTACTCTCCTTGGAACTACATTACTTAGAATATATTTTAAAGTGTTATTTATATATGTAGTTATTGACGTGTGTGTGTATGTGTGTGTGTGTGTGTGTGTTATGTGCACTACATACCTGTATAAATCCAAAGAGGCTAGAAGAGGAACTGGAGTCATAGGCAGTTCTAAGTCACCATGTCATGTAAATGTCAGGAACCAAACCTAGGCCTTTTGCGAGATTGTAAGTTCTCTCAACCATTGTGCCACCTCTCTAGCTCCCTCAAAAATCTATGTTAATGGTCATTTAAAAGAAAATTTCCTATTCATAATCACTATAAAAATTCTGGTGCAGCCAAGTATCTATCACTTGAACAATAATTCTGTTTTCTTAAAACCTCTAAAACTTTTATTAAACATTGCATTTAAGCAATATTATCTGAGAAACGAGATGATGTGCTAATTCTATTTTTGCCACAGATTTAATATACACTGAATGTATTAAAATAATATATAAGTCTCTCTTTTTTAAAACTTGCATTTGCATCTACTAGGAAACTTAAATGTTCTTGGTGTGATATGCAATGTCTTCTAGAATGTGCTGGCTGTGAAGGGAATAGAGACATATTACACAATGGTTTCCAATGCCCTGCTCCTTCCATGGCTTATCGTTCATTGTGTTTTCCATTCCCAGCCTCACTTCTACCTCAAAAAAGAAGAGAGGCTCATAAACTGTCACTCCAAATGATCAATAACTATACTGGACAGCTTACCTCAAAATGAAAATTATTTGCAATACGTTTTTCCCATTGAAAACCCATGCGGAACTGCCAAGTATGGTGCTGTGCGCGGAGGAGGTGGGGAGATAAAGCACCTGGGTGCTCCCTGGTTGGCCAGTCTAGCCTACTTGGCTGATCTGGGCCAATGAGAGACCCTGTCTTGTAGGAGATAGTTGGAATACCTGAGGATGACACTAAGGGCAGTCTTCTGTGTTCCACTGGTGTACATGCATGCGTACTTGCACATGCAAACACAAAACAAATTTTTAAAAGGGGGTTGGAAAGATGCCTCAGTGGTTAAGGGTGCTTGTTCCCTAACAATCTGAGTTCAATCCTGAGGCCCCCTGTGGTAGGAGAGAAATGATTCCTGTGTGCGCGCGCGCGCACACACACACACACACACACACACAGAGTAATTTTGTATGTCAGTATAAATAACAGAAACTTGAGATTCCTGTATACTCTCGGACCTCTTGGACAGGGTCTTGGCAAGAGCCATACCTCAGGCCAGATCCAACTTGCTACCAATGASCTAGCTACACGTAGCTTTATTCTCAAATGGATGAGGACAAAGTGAAAAGAGTATTACTCCTTTATGACAGGGGAAAAAGACCTGGCTTCCAGAGTTGCGTGTCTATAAATAAGTCTGACTGGAACTCAGCCACGCCCATTCATTTGCATAGGGCCCTTGCTTCACTGCTCCCTGGTTGCCAGAGGGGAACGGCTGTAATCAACCAGGCAGCTCATAAACTTAAAGCAATCATTCTCTTGTTGTTTCTTAGAGAAGGACTGCTCTTCTCTAATAGAGACAGAGAAGTCAGAGTTGYCTTCATCCACATAACACATCTGATTTTGGTTCACAGTGCCAAAGTGAGAGGACATCCTTGGGTGCTAGCCCCTGCCCCATGCTGTCTGAGCCTGGGGCTCTTAGCTGTTTGCTGCCCTGTCCCACAGGCTACAGGCTGGGAGCTTCTGGATTCTCCTGTCTCAGCCTCGCATCTTCCCACAGAAGTGCAGGGATTACAAACAAGCACTGATGTGTCTGCCTTTCCCCTGGCWTCTGGGGGTCYGAGTTCAGATCATCCATCAGGTTTTCACAGCACTTCAGCCACTGAACYACCTCACTGGGATGCATACACAGCAGTGCACTCCAAGCTGCCCACACTCWCCGCCAGCCTAGAACAGGCCATCTTACATTCTCGTGCAATTCAGTAGACTATTAACCACCCTACAAATAAACTAGCCTGACACCTTTTTAAAGCAGCAACATTATTAATTAAAAAGCTGCCGACACCCATGCACAATAACTTCCTTATATCTTAATATGCATATCCATAGACTGATTATAACAGCGCCAAGAGATTGACAGGAAATGACTGAGTGTAATGGCCCAGAGGAGACACCGCATTGATCAGTAAATAATACACGTTTCTTCAAACTGTCTACCTGCATATTTACACATGTCAACTCACACAGGCTTTTATGACAGAATGCTTTTTTCAAAGATCTGTGTAAAAATTCTAACACCGATTCAAAAAAAATTTTTTTAAACCACAAAAAACACCTTCCTAAACTTCAGAAGGTGGAAATTTTATCCACCAAATAGTGCAGTCTGGGCTTTCACCCTTCCACTTGCAATGATCCTGATGGTTAAAAGAAAATCTGCAAATGTCTCACAAGGTCAAATATAGGTACAAGAAACACGTATTCCTGGTCACGAGGTCATAGCTCTGCTACAGACTTTTCACAACCAGTAAGACATCACAACCTTGCCCCCACTTGCCACGTGAGCAAACGGAGGCTTTAGGAAGATGAGTGAGTTGGCCAAGCCTACATTGTGAGGGAGATCTGAAGCTGTCCAGGCTGGTTGAGTGATCGCGTTCTTTTGAGAGAACCTGTGGACCTGACGATATAAATTTAGCACCTTTCCTGGGCAGTTCTTAAGCCAAAAGCATTGAAAAGTGTGGCCTCAAGACCTTGGAGGATGTGACCTCTGGACCGAAGCTACTGCTCCCTGACAGAACTGCTCTCTCTCCATCCTCACAACTGGCTGCAATTCCCACTGCTGAAAAGAAACTGCAGGAACCTTACCAAGTCTACCTGGGGATCTAATCCTCCTTCCCCCCMAAAGAAGCTAATCAACCCACACCTAGGATGAATTAAGCAGGGGCTGCAGGTAGCAAGTCCCTTATGAAAGACGCAACAATAACCAAATGTGCAACCTTCGTCCCTGCTCCAGTCAGCAGGGATCAGAGCAAACCTCACTGGAATCCCTTACTGTGAGCTACTATCAACTACATGACAAGAGAGCTCCCACTTTTTTCTGAAGCGTGTAAGAGGGAACCCCCACACCAAGCAGCAGGTCTGAACTCTCCTCAGAGCCTCCACAAACCTGCCACCTATCTATAACTRTCCTGATAAGACTCTTACCTCAAAGGACAGTCTATGTCAGTGTCCCCCAGTAATACCCTAACTTGAGGCCTTACAGAGTGAGAGAAGACAGTGAGTTCCAAGCTTAGAATTCCTTTAGCTACTACGAAATGATTCAGGGAACTTACAGGAAGATCTCTAACACAAAGTCATAACCCTTGGCCTGTCACAATTACTCCAGTATGTCCACTACTGTTATTGGCTAGGCTAGACACAGAATGTTCAGGTACCAGGCTAAACCACTGGATCTGCATTGTTTAGAAAATTAACTCAAGACTGGGCTGACCCTGTGCACTGCCCCTAAGCTCAAGGCTCTAATAAATCCAACAGCCCAGCAGCTATGAGGAAAAGGGAGCAGAGTGCAAAGACTCGCTATATCCCATGACTGGTCTATCGACCACTAGAACAACAAGTGTGCTACATAAGGCTTCATCTGCCCACCCCCTCAGCTCATACACACATGCAGGGGGTGGGCACATGTTAGGGCAGGGGAACATGTGTTTGGAAGCCAGAAATGAGTGTGAAGTACCYCCCTTAGTTCCTCCCATTTGCTATGTCTGAACCTGGAGYGSGGGCATCTGGYTAGAAGGGCCAGCCAGAGAGCTCCAGAGAGACACCCCTCACTCCCAACTCTCCCCAGCACTGGGATCACAGACACAAACTAAGACAGTATAGGCATTTTTCTGTAGGTGTAGGGGTCCAAACTCAGATCTTCCTATGTTCATGGCAAGCACTCGGCCAAATAAGCCCCTCCAGCCCCCATGCACCTTGCGAAGGCTAAAAGTAGTCCAAGACTTTAGAGAGCTGTAAAAGCCCTTACAGCTCTCGGCCACCGGAGCAGCGACACGCTGCCCCTCAGTTTCCCATCTTCTCTCAGTAGATGCAGAGAAACCACAAGTGGAATGTCACTCACAGTTATATAACCTAGTCTGCAACTTTCAGAAATATAGAGAGAAAAGTTCCCTTATTAATACCCAAGTGCACCTGATGTTAAAAATAGTACAAAATCCCACACGTTCCTGGAACGAGTCGGCTGCCTATACTGCAGAGCTATCCAAAGAGCGGAAGTCCCTGCTGCCTATGGACACGGGCCTACGTGACACACGYGACACTCAGCCTTCCCTCCCCTTGCTCCCACCCCCACGAAGGCCTCCCGTCAGGCTTTCCCTCGAACACCTGTTCTCTCTTGGGTTGGGCTAATATATTCCTATTATGTTTATGTTCCTGGGGTCCAGACACTCAGGCATTGCTGCTCCAGGGGCTGCCAACAGACAAAAAGGCATTCCACACTGAGCCCATGGCCAGAATCTTGGCTAGAAAATAAGAACTGTTGGGGGCAGGGAGGAATTTGGAAGAAATTGTTCTCCTTTCTACTGTGGGCTTCATGTGCACAGCAAGCTTTAGTTTCAAGTGCACTGCATCCCATGTCTGTGTGTCTGCTGTGTGTACCGGTGCACACACATAAACATGAAGGCACGTGGAGACTAAAGAATAGCAGTCCCTGACTCCATCCCTTGAGACAGAGCCACTGAACCTGAAGCAAGGSTGGCAATGGACAAACCCCAGTAATCCTAGCCTTCATGGTGCTGTGGCTAAAGGCAAGCACACAGTCATTCGCAGCTTTTTGAGTGGCGCTGGGAACYTGAACTCAGTCCTTACACGTGTATGGCATGCGCTCTTACCCTCTGAGCTAGCTCTTCAGATCCATAGCCCATTTTTTCCCTCAAAGATAAATATAAACTACACAACCTTCCCTGTGGAATAGCATAAAAAAGCCCTGGGTAGCCATGAAATCCACCAGAACAGGAACATAGGGGGTGCCCATTAGTCAGGCCAATATGGACCCTGAACTTCGGTAGAACCCACTTCTGATGCTCTGTGATTCTATGCGTGGGACTTGAGCACTCCGCTTCTGCCTCGACAATAAATCCAGAATGATAATATGCACCACACAGAGGTGCTGTTAGGAGTAAATGAGATAACCAATGTGATACTTAAGCTAGTGCAGGGGGGAAAATAAGTGTCTAATGGATGTCTGCTATGATTATTTCTTACAAACATTACTAAACTCACAGAACGCAGGAGGGATACAAAGATTCCATCTCATGAGCCCGATCCAATCAATCAGACAGAACTGCATAGCCTACTGTGCAGGGAGAAATCTAAGAGCCACCATCAGAACAGAACATGGCTAGAGGTCCAGGAGTYTGGTCATCCTTGACCAAGGTCAACAGTATTACCCTCTGAAGGAGGGCTGACAGGTGACCAACCAGCCTGCATCTTCACCTGCAATTGCTTTCCAGAACTCTGGTGACATAATCAACACAAATAATAATACATAGCACACTGAAATGAAATTAAAATGTACATTAACTAAATGATAGCTTAAATGTGCTAATTGCTCATTTTTCTTTAAGAAGGAATTAAAATGATGGCAATTCTCTACAGGCAGCTCAGCAGCCTGCATATGAAACGAGATGGAAATTTCCTCCTCGTGGCCTCTGCACATAACTCCAACCAAGTTAACTGAAAACATGGTGTTTTTTTAGAACAATGTGTGATATAGTCCAAGTTCCTAGAATTTTACATCATGAAAGGCATCATGTAAAATACAAAGGCTGAATTCCTTCCTCCTAGGTGTGACAGCCTACTGATGGGCAGGGTTTACGCATGAAAGAGAAATGTAGGAGTTACCCACAGGGTCAGCACCTGGAATCCACGGGCATCCACAGGCGCCTGCCCTTCAGCAAAGACACTGTGTTGGCAGAATGAAAGTCACCCACCAGTTCTCACAGCTCTACTTGTTCACCAAGTCAGAGCCAGGCTTGACACATAGGTGAAAGGAAGGTGAGAACAGCCTCCCCCTCCCCCTTGCTGATCTAATCCAACATCACAGAAATTAAAAACAAATGAACCCCACAACCTCACAATGTGTCTCGCCTAAAACATCCAAACCAGAAGAAAAAAAAAAAACTACCCAGCAGACTAGGGACAAGGTGCAGGCACATTTGTTAAAAATCCTCTGGGCATGAGGGTGTGGTCACAGCACTCAGGAGTTAGAAGTGAGAGGCCAGCACAGTGCAACACTGTCCAGGAAAAACAACAGGTTGAGGATGTAGTTTACTTAGCCCACTTTAATGCCCAGCTCCCAAAATATATACATATACATAGATGTATATGCAGACATATACTTATRCATTCATATATTAACCGCTCAAAATCAACACYGCCAACAYTTGAGCATGCTAGGGCACAYGCGTGGAGGTCAGGGAACAACCTCGGGAGGCAGGACCTTGCTGCTTCTGATCTGTACTTCATGCACCAGGGCAACCTGCCTGCAAGCTTTCAAGCAATCYTACMGCAGCCTCCCACTTCACTGTAGGRATGCTAAGATTGTAGATGCAGGGTACAACAGCTTTTAAGGTGTGTTCCAGGGACTGGATTCAAAATCCTCAGGCTTGCATGCTCTGGCACCCCCACCCAGTGCTCTGCCAGCTCCCTGGCCCTCGCTGACACAGGAAGCACAGGAACATGACATAGGAAGACGTTCAGTGACTGCGTGCCAGTCAGGGTGAGCTGGGCAAACAGAGGCCAACTCAAAGGACTTCTCTAAAGCTCCTGGCTTTATACATGATGAKGACATCTCTGATTTCTCAGAKGGTGAGCTGATAACCTACAAGATGGTGGGTAGAAAATTCCCACAGACTAACACCTGATCCCRATGTCTGCCGTGAGCACAGGGACGGAGAGGGAAATGAGAAAATCCTTCATTTAGGCAAGAGGTGCGTGTAGGTGTCAAATGAACAAAAGCTTCCCAATAGATTAAAAGTTTATTCTAAAGCAAATTAGTATGTCCAGAAAAATGCTTATATAATCCCACAAGGGGCTTCAAGAGGAACGGGAAATACCTGTAATATAAACGCAGATCTCCTTTATTACAAAGTTGGGTCATATTCTCATCCCTAGCCTCATTTCCTATATCATAAAAACCTATATTCAATTTTATAAATAGCATACAGCAAGAATCATAAATTTGGTTAATGCGGAGATTTAACAGATTTTTTTTTTAATGAGTGAGAAATGGCTGTTTCAGAGCAAGTATCAGAAAGGGTTCTTTCTTTGAAGCTATGTTTTCCCCTCTGACGCCACCTCCTTGGGGACAGAACTAGAGAGAAATAAATTTCACAGCTAATATATATGAAGTAACATGTTTAACATTATCCTATGAATTTATATCTACCTACACCCATATAAATTTATTCCACATAAACCGTCCATCTCCAACAGAATTCATTAAAATAATGTTACAGCTTCTGAATTAAACGCAATCTTCTAATTGGAATTTAATCTTACAATAGTAGTCGGTGGGTTTTCTTTTTTAATTGACAAATGGAATAATTCATTCATGAGCTTCATGGTTCCTTCTGAAGGATATAACGGCACATTTGACACGAGTTGGCCGGCCACTGCCGTGAGGCTAGAAGATCCTTCACGGCTGTCCTGCTTCTGCTAGTGAGCGGGACAGGATGGACACTGTCCATGCTGAATGAACGAGTTGCTAATATATTCCATTATTTCCATGAAAATGTCATGTTAATTTCCGATCTTCATCAAGCCAGACAATGGCTTCTATCATTGGCCATTAGCCAATTAGCTATGTGGAAAAATACTCCACCAATTACATTACTTGTATTAGGTTAGGGGCTGGAGAGCGAGGCAAAATAAACGTGTTGAAAATACTGGGGAGATAAAATTTAAGTTGACACTGTCTCCGCATGCTGGAGCCCAAGTTATACAATCTGATAGGCAGCTGCCAGCGCTTATAAATGCTTATTAAATCTCGCTTCTCTTTATGGCATGAGTGAAGATCTGTATTTTTACCAATATTAGCTTCATTGTGTTATGAAAGAGACCAAAATACTTAAGATCATTCTCTCCAGCTTATAAAACATATTATATAGTTTATTAAATTGTTAAAATTACTTTTCAAAGTCAAAATTTCACAAAGTGGAGGTTTAAGCACAACCACGTGGCTTGGCCCAAGTTGACATGCTGCAACCCAAGTGGCCCAGGAGGGATGTGTCAGCCCTCACGCCCTTCTCAGACCTCTGGCAAGCTATATGCATCTTCCCCTGAAATCTGAATGGCCATGACCCCTCCATAAATGATTCGTGAAAGAAACAAATTAAGAAAGAAAGGCAGGAAGGAAGAAAGGAAGGAAGAAATGAAGGAGGGAGGGAGGGAAGGACAGAGGGAAGGAGAGAGGGAAGGAGGGAGGGAGGGACAGATGAATGGGAAACGATGTGCCTGTTCTTAAGTTTTTACTTAAAAAGCAAAGATTCACAAAAACCTTGCCTCTTGCCTGATTTGAAGTGAGGTGGGTTTGTATCTTGTAAGTTTCTACTTCTTTGCAAGTCCAAAGACAAAAAATGTGATGAGAAAGATCAAAGAGAAACTGAAACTAGGAAGATGGCAAAGTCGGTAAGGCACGTGCCATGCAAGCGTAGGGCCGTGTTGAGGTCCTCAGCCACCGTGTAGAAAAGCTTCCTGCATGTATAAAAGCTC